>JAWPHD010013918.1:0-64828 GCA_037043455.1 Cyrtodaria siliqua | reverse complement strand
GTTGGTTGTTGATTTGTGTAGAGATGTAGATATTATTATTATTAGTTGTGTTTTTGGTAGTGATGGTGTGAGTGGATGGTTGATTTGGTTGGTAGATAGTGGGTTGTGGGTTGTTAGTGGTGTAGGGATGGTTAGGTATTGGTTATGGATTTGTGGTGATGTAGTTATGTGGGGGGGTTGGAGTTATGGATTGTGGGGGTAGGTGGATATATGTATTATTTGTTGGTGTGATAAGTGGATAGTGGTGATGTGTGTATGTGTTTGGAATATATATTGTTTGTTTATTGTTGGTTTTGGTGGTGATTGTTTGTATTGAATTTTTGTATTTTGTTGTTGATGTGGTGGTATGGAGTGTATTGTATGTAGTTTTGTGAAAGGGTTATTATTATATTTATTGTTGTTTTGTATGTAGAGGTGGGTGGTGAGGGATGTGTTGAATATGAAGGGGGGGTGGGATTGTGGTAGGGGTGGGAGGGGTTGTATGTGTGATGTTATTGTTTTGTGGGTGGATGTATAATGTTATTTTATTATGGGGATGGGTTTTAGGGGTGTGTTGGTGAGGGGGATGGGGGATTGATTATTGTTGTTGGGTAATTGTTTATTTTAGTTTATGGTATTTTTTTTGTGTTTTTTTTGTATGGGGTTTGTTTGTGGGGGGGGTGTGGTGGGTAGGATGGGTTTATGGGTTATTGTGTTTGTTGTTTTTTTTTGTTTTTGTTTTTTTGGGGTGTTAAGTTGTGGGTAGGGTTGGGGAAGTGTTGTTTGGGTTTTAGAAATAGTGGGTATTTGGGTAATTTGTGGGAATGTTAAGGAGTTTTGGTGAGGTGTGGTGTGATTTTTTGTTTTTGTAGTATGTTTGGTATTGGATTTGTATGATTAATATTTTATTATTATTTTATAGATTTATTATTATTAGTTGATTTTATTTTTTTTTGATTTATGTATTTATAAATGTTATTGTATTAGTTAGCGTGATTAGTAGTGGCATAGTTGATTAGGGGTTTATGAGGGGGTTTAAGGGATATATTAACAGTTAGTGTACTTAGGATTCAATTTTATGTCTGTTGTTTTATAAAATGTCAGAGTTCTTGTTAATCTTAGCTATCAAGCTGCATCATGACTATTTATGTTTACATTTAGATTCGTGTATTATATTCATTATAACTATAGCTTTATCACAAGTAAGGTACTCAATGACTTGGCAGAGCAGTGTCTGTAAGAGAATTCACCATTAAGGCACGACAATAGAACATGGGACATACATCAAACGCCACCTTCCCATGGCTTTAGGTAGCGTCATCATAGGGTCCACAGCCTGTCCGTCATCGTACAATTAAAGAGAAAGCTAGTGGCGAACTGTAAAAGAGTCCACTACCAGTTTAACATGTCCGATAAGATTATCTTGAAGAAGACCAAACATGAGATCGTTTGGAAAGACAATGCAAGGGGTGCAGTGTTACTATTTAAAAAGGCCCAAAAAGCTCTTCCAGATGGACATTCCTAAACATATTGTTTTAACGTGCAAATTCCAAAAACACAGAGGCATGTGTTACTTATTTTGCATTTATAGAGACACATATTTATTGGTATAGTTCCCATTATAATTTTATATTGAAAGTATATCAGTTGTGTATATAGTGTACGTTTGAAAGGTGAAATATGTATGCGTTTCCAGTTTATTTTTGTTATATGTCCATTTTAGGTGAGGTTGGTTATAATTCAGCTTGCAGGCATTCCACTTGAATTGTGTATTAAAATGTGTGGGCACATCTTTGTTTTCTTTGAACAATTGAATAAAGTTCAGGAATTCAGAATTATGTATTTTGTATAATGTTCACATTTATAAAATTACTTAAGTCTGTGGTTATACAAGTGTTCAATATGCTCTGTTTTGAAGTATATAGTTTGTTCTTGTGCTTTTATATTACATAGTATCTGTTTTGCAATGTTTAATCTTTCTTTTTGAGGTTTTTGCAGACCAGCAGTTTAAAATGGATCGCGTGATTGTTTGTTTGTATCTTTACTTTCCAAATTGCTTTCAAATAAACAAAAACACTTTATTTAGTTGATGCATGTAAATCTTCTGCCAAGTGTTTTGATTATCGAGATCAGAAAGTATTTTGATCTATCCTGCTTTAATAGAATTGATAAATAAGTTCAAATCTATCAGTTTTAAACCCAGAATAGATAAATAGTATTTTCCATGGATCAGAGCATTTTATTTATTGATCTATTTTTGGATAAAGGTTAAGTTCTTCATACATTTGCAAAAACGATCCCCAGTGTTGTTGATTTGTCTTTGTTCCATACACTGTTTTTCTTCGCAGTACTTTTCAACTGAACCTTAACATATTATTATTGAGTTGTTTATGTTTAATTTTAATCCAGATGCTTCGCTATTAACAATTATCAATTAGGTTGACTAATGTTTCAAATGTTTTCTTTGACCATTCCAGAATAAAAGCAGCGGCATCCGTGAATGTTCAGTTTTTATTTATTGTTATTATGTTTTATTACCTTTAATAGCAATATGTTTCCTGGTGGCATTGTGTAGAATATCAATTGTTTTTATAAAATGATCATCCGACAGTGGGCAACTGTCTAACTCATCTGTCTAGCTTTAAAAAAAGATCAGTCTTGTAACTATTACTTACAACTTAAAATAGTTTAAACATTTTATAAATGCATGGCCAACGCTATCAAATGCCTTCTCAAATTCCGAAAACAAATAATACTCCTGGAAAGTCTTTATCATTCAAGTATTCAATAACCTCAATTATAGTTTTCATGTTTTCCCCAGTGTATTTACCATTTAAAAAACCTGACTGACTATTGCGTGTGAGTAAAACCTATTCAGGCGGTTTGCAATGTGTTTAGTAGCAATGTTGTAGTCGTTTTTTTTAAATAAACTTGTACATTATGCAATATTTTTAAAAACTTTATCGTCTTTTACAATGGTGTCGTGGTACTATGCTACTTACAGTAAATCATGGTCAAAACTAATAAAGAAATAGAGTAACAGTCCAGTCAACGATCATGTAATTCGCTTTAAATACAATTATGAAAACATTGTATAACGCTATATACAATGTGTTTCCATGTGCATAGGACTAATACGCAAATGATTTCAACAACTTAGTTTTACTAATGCTGCCTTGCTTGTTAGAGAATATAACCTGGGGATGTGTTTTTTCATTAACACTGTCCTGTTTTATTGGGATGACACAATAGGGTAAGAGTGAGCTTTGGCGCTCTTTAGAACCTGGTTGAAACCCCAGCGGCCTTTATTGCCACTGAACGTTCCCAGGCGGTAACCCTATTGTCAACCATTTTATGTTTGTGATGTCATATCTTGCCTTTTATTCATCTTTGTAATTATTTTTTGGCTGTGGTTCTTGAATGTTACATTTCCTGTTCAACTTTTATTGTGTCACCTTTTCGAAGAAAAAAATGCGATATATAGAGATCATTCGTCCGTCAGTCCGTCAGTCCGTCAGACCGTCCGCCAGTCAGTCATTCCGTCAGTCAGCCAGTCCGTCAGTCAGTCAGTCACGAAAACTTAACGTTGGCTATAACTTCCTCATTTCTTGACATTTCATCAAACTTTCAATATATACTCATCATGACAACATCGACATGGCCATACTAAAATATAAAGGTCAAGGTCACACTGAAGGTCATAATATGGGTTAAATATTCTCTTTTTTTCTTCTTCACGAAAACTTAACGTTGGCTATAACTTTCTCATTTCTTGATTTTTCTTTCCATCAAACTTTCAATACACATGTATACTCACCATGACGACATCGACATAACCATACTAAAATATAAAGGTCAAGGTGACCTGAAGGTCATAATATGGGTTAAATATTCTCTTTTTTACTTCACGAAAACTTAACGTTGGCTATAACTTTTTCATTTCTTGATATTTATTCATCAAACTTTCAATATATTCTCATCATGACAATAATGACATGACCATACTAAAATATAATGTCAAGGTCAAACTGAAGGTCATTATAGAGGTTAAATTCTCATTTTTTTCTTTACGAAAACTTAACGTTGGTTATAACTTTCTCATTTCTTGATATTTCTCCATCAAACGTTCAATATATACTAATCATGACAAAAATCGACATGACCATACAAAAATATAAAGGTCAAGGTCATACTGAAGGTAAATACTCATTTTCTCTTTTTTTCTTCACGAAAACTTTCTCAGGTCAGATTGTCAAGGTCATTTATCTGGGTCCAAAAAAACTTGTTATACTGACAAAGCCCTGACAGGCGATACCCATCTAGTATCTACGTTAAGTATGTTGTAGTATGTATTATAATGACAATATTATCCCATGTTTAAAGGGGCATAGGGCATACAATGACTGGATTAGATCTATTAAAATTAGAGTGATGAAAATTATATATATATAACATGAACCGGATCTTTGTCAATTTCATTAAAAAATGTATGCCAATATTCAAAGTCACGGTGACCTAGTGACCAATGTATGCCCTCTCCAGCCAAGAAAATCATGATGCCACAAGTCCGATCCATACGTATGAAGTCCTGGCAATCCTAGTGTCCCCCTAAGTAATAGCGAGACACTGTGCGCATGTCTCTAATTACTAGGTGACACTCGGCGTGCGCGCGGATCATAAACTATTTTTTATTAGACAGTCATACTTTCGTTGATGTATTTTGTTGTAAAAGAGACATTTTGATGATTATTACCACAATAAGGGAAGATAGAATATGACTCTAACCAAACCCAGCAAATAGACATAAAGGTCGTAAAGTACGTTTACAGTCATTGAAGACGTCAAATGAAACATGTTTCTGTGTATGTTTTGAAGCGTATTATTTAGAAAAGATGCACTCGAACCAATCGAATTTCCCTTTATCAATTAAGTGTCCAATGCAGATATATAAAATAAAGGTTAGTAAGAATGAATTTGCATTTTTTCGGTGTTCATGCGGTTTCAATGGCTGTGAGATGCTTCATGCAAAACATTCACGTCATAGTTTCTGAGATTTTTGTTCTAGAGTTGTCCCTAAATGTCTCTATGCATGTCTATATACAAACCAGGGATACCTAGGACTAGGCCATTGTTTACCACGGGGACTTCATTTGAGCAAACGTAACAGTCTAGTGCGTGGCATCTGTTCAATTGTTCTTGAGAAGATTGTTAAAGTTGTTCCTACATATCTTTTTATGCAAACATGGGAGTAATGGCACCATTTTTTTAATCAGATGGTTTTATTCGCAGTGGGTGCGTAATGGTATGCTTCCGCATCGCATGCGAAAGGTCGTGTGTTCAATCCCGGCCGGGTCTACAAAAACTGTATGAAATGGTACTTGATGCTCAGCATATATAGGGAAGTGCTAGGACTATTAGGCCCGTTGCTCGGACTGCCCGGCCCGGTGTCAGTATAATGTGACAGGTTGGTTGTACTGTGTAGTAGCACTATCAAGTTCAGTTATTACCTTACTGTTACATAGAGATTATTTAACTGCTGGGATCAATTATAGGGAAATCCTTCACGAGTGGTAGACGTGTGGTTCTTTTCACGAACGAGCGCACGCGAGTGAGTGAAAAAACAAAGCGCGTCTACCATCAAGTGAAGGATTACCCGATTACCCAATAATCGATCCCAGAATCTATTTATTACATTTTAAATTACATTTTTGCAAACAAATATTCGCTTTATTGAACGTTATCGGCGGATGACGTCGACGTCAGCAACACTTTGTTGACGTCACGACTCAACGTCGCAACGTTAGTTATTATTGCGTTCTAAGTTAGCAACGTTAGTTATTATTGTATTCTGAGTTAGATATTAATATTTAGCGATTATGAATATTCTTGCACTGAGAAGTCCCGATCTTTCACGCATAGAAATGTAATAAAAGTAGACACCGTCGTGTTATGACTGAAAAATGTTAAAAGCGATGTTAAACCCCATGCATAGTTACTTAGGTTGATTCTCCGGGCCAGTGAGATTCTTCTTACCAAACAAAAACGGATTAACCCGGCAGTTTCTGGTAAATAATGTGTTCCAATTTTAATTTAATTAGTTTTTTTAAGAAACAAGTAGAGACAACCGTCCAAGGACCTGTTTACCCCGGACATTTCATTTGATAGTCTAACATATTATCATTTTACATACTATAGATCACATTATTTCCGCGTGATCTTAAGATCGCGAATCACTGGGTCTCTGCTTTATTCGCGTGTTCATGAATTCGCGTCGAAGCAAAATGTAAATAATCATATTTTCTTACAAATAATCTATTTCTTTGTTGTTTATGGTAGATATTTGTTTATTTCATTCTGTTTTCGCTGATACTTAGAGTTCACCCTTAATCCGTTAATTTGGACTACTTCCGCTATCCGAGTTCTGTTTATAGCACGAAGGTACATCAATTATCCTATCAGTTATACTAAGTGATTCAATGTGTGAACACTAATTCTAAAGTTATGATTGATTGTATTGAACACGATAACAAATATATTTACCAGTAAGCAGAAAATAACATGCGTATTTAAAAATGTAGATGATGCACTTTAAATTTAATCAATAACCTCGATTCAACATGTTTATTAAAATTAATAATTATAAAACATGTTTTTTACAAGTATTACCATAATTTCTACTGTAAATCAAATGTAAACGATTAAGAAAGTATTGGTTAACCACTCTTTAGAAGAAAGCTTTTCTTGCTTGTACAAGTACGAGAAAGAATTATATACCAACCGAGTGTGTGATAATTTAAATCTACTTAATATTGGATAATAGTGCTTTTGGATACTCTTTTGAGTTTATTATCCGCGAGTTCTTGAATTCGCGAGACAGTGGATTCGCGAATATTAGCGAAAATAAATTCCTCGCGAATAATACCGGATCTACAGTACCATATATATGTTGTTTGTTTGTTTGTTTGTTTGTTTAAATATGTATTTAAGCAAAGAAAAACGTAATGATTATTTTGCTGTATATGAAATGTTAAAATCTGTTACGTGTGTATATGATAAGTGTCATATATTTGTAATGATGAAAAACTGTAATAGTTAATAAGTCCGTAAAAGTGTCTATCTATCTATAACAGTCATTTCCGAAAACACCCGTCATCATATATCCAATAATTCTTGAGAAGAGCTTACCCTGTGTATCTCTATATACAAGCATTGGGACCCCAGGGGGGACCCCAGGGGATTTCATGTTTTTCCCGGTGACTTCATTAACAAACAGTTGATTATCATTGTCAGATGATTCTTTCAAACATTAATACATTAGCCCACCGGTTTTTGATAAAAAAAAACAACAACAACATAGTTTTTATAAAGTACTAATAAAATCTCTATAAATTTAAACATAGGACTTTTGGAGAGACGTACCATGGTTTACCCCGGTAACATCATTTAAACAATTGATAGCCTATGATATAACAATGTTTTCTGGAGCAACTGAAAAAATAATTATGTCCAATGGTTTGGGCTATCTTGGATTTTTGCCTATCTGGGATATTCGTAATTTTAATAAATTTTAAACACGATCTAAGGATAACCCTTGTGAAGATTAGACAAAATTGGCGAAGAGGTTTCTGAAAATTCTATATGGAAACTTTCAACAGATGGTGACGACGGAAGGAAGGATGGACGAATAATTACTACCAATAACGATAGCTTTCTTGAGCCTTTGGCTCAGGTGAGCTAAACGGAAAAGAAAACATTTCTAATACGGATGTTAAAGAAAACCGGAAGCGATGAACAACACATGTTTAATGTACGTTAAAATATGTCAAATATATGTATAAAATGGGACATTGAACGTGAATGAATAATTACAACACAATGGCAACAAACCACATGACATAAGTGCAACCGTAAACTAAACTATGGGGAAATGTAATACAGTTCGATAATGGTTATTTATCAAACCACAATTGATGTTAGATACATTTATCAAGTTGTATAAAATTCACTTTTCATATGGTAAAAACGATCCTGGAGCAAAATTTACAAGTTAAGCTGCAATCCAACACACAATTAAAATGAATTATAGCAGGACTTTAAACATCAGGGACTACTCATAATAAAAGTCAAACGGCTTACTTCGAAAGACACGTTACAAAGGTACAGAGAGATTAAACTTTTAAACCCTTTCGCTGCCACAGTAAAAAATATTGATATTTTACGAACGGTGTATGCCCAGATCAACATGCACACGATGTGCAGGCTGATCAGGGTTTACACTGTTCGCCACTCAGTAAGAATGCTTCTCTAACACCTTATATATAAAATAGTGCCGAAATGTTTGAATTCACATTTTAGCAGACGACATTTGAAAATTGGTGGCGAAAGGGTTAACCAAATTAAAGACAATCACAATCCTGTATGAAAATCATAATTCATCAATGTAATTTTTGATGTTATAGTATATGAATTCACATGTGTTCAATATACAACATTTATCCGGTATACTACGCCTTTTTCGTGTTGTTAAAAATTTAAAAATAACATTATAGATTATTTTTTTTATTTAAAATAAGCAACATAGACTTTTCATATTTTCTTTTTATTTGTGAAACATTACAGTTCATTATATATATGACTAAGGCACTAAGGACACTAATGTAAAAATAAAATGGTTTAAAAGCAAAGGAAAATAATGTCGGTAAACGTTTAACAAAATAATGTTAATAGAAATGGATTTCGGCCTAAACGCAACAATATTACTATATATTTACAAACAAACATTTAAAATAAAAAGTGATCCATCGATTAATAAATAAATAAATAAATGTATGACTGAAATGAATCTAACAACCATATGTAACTATTTAACTATGTCAAAATAACTAGTATTGCTCTTTTTGAAATTTTTGATAACTTACAAACATGTTATGTTTCGATAACATGTTTCGATAACATCGTTTTTTGTTCTCAATAACAACAAAGCAGTATGCATAACATTTTTCGCGTAATTAGACAAATTCTGTAAACTATTGCAAATTCAGATTGATTTAAATGGGAGTAATTTAATTACACCCCAGCGTTCGGTAGGCCCTACCACTATTATGTATACACTGTATCGTCTGCTGCAAGATAGCATTCCGACTAATCACTGATCTTATGTTTACAGGTACAGCTATTAAAAGACCAACATTCAAAATTTGAGTTAGGAATAAAAGCTTTGTTCTAGAAAGTATAGAAAATAAATACATTATATAATTATTTTGATATATCTGATTAGAGATATGTTTAGTGTATTTACATGCCAAATTTTATGGTTTAAAAATGCTTTATTATTTAGAAATTGTGATTAAACCTCTCTGAGCAGCATAATGCATGAACTGACCAGAAAAGTTTCTCTGGGTCCATTATGGGTTTTTTACACTCAACCCTGACCTGTTTTGTACTTGTCAATTATTTCATGTTAAACACATTGTAAATGTTATAAAATTAAACAAAATACTGTTAACATTTACGGTAAACAGTAAATGAATCACGCATTACCAAAGGGCAACCTATACAGATCATGATGAGCAATGTTGCTAGATGTCAATATGGACAATGGTGAACATACACTGTTCCTAGATGTCTATATGTATAATGGTGAATAAAAAAATGTTGCTAGATTTATAAATAACAACAGCTTAACAAGGAAAATGTTAATTTATGAAATATAATTTATGAGTAAATAAATAAATAAATAAATAAAAATAAAAGCAAAAACAATGTAAACGAACAAATAAATAAACGGACAATGACCCCTGTCATTGGTTAAATAGAAAACAAGAGATAAAAACGTGTTGTTTTTCCTAAATGTGTAAAACATGACAAAAGAAATCTTCTTTAAGGATAAAACAATGTAAGTGACTTATGACAACAACTTTTACTTAAAAATAACAAATGCCGATTCAAATATCAAGTTGACAGCAGATGCATTACAACGAAATAAATAAAAACAAAAGCAACGCATAATGATTGACAACAATTGCAGACAAAAATTGCAACTATAAATAATAAAAGTGTATGTTAACTATCTGTGAACATTACGTACAACAATATATAAACTCTACAAAGTAGGATTAATTCAACAGCAAACGGAAATTTAGACAATTTCAAAAGATATATCTAGAAGGAGGCGCATACCCTTAAAGTATATAATCAAATAAACATTGGGATTGGATTTGTTCAAAAGTTAAAAAATTAAACACATGTTTAACAATTTGAAAAAAGAGATGAGAATGAAAAATATGAAATAAATAGATTATGAAATAAATAATTAACCATCAAATAAGTCTGTCATAAGACCAGGGGTTAATACGTGCAACATGTGTGTGTAATGTAGTCCAACTTATTACGAAAAAGCTAAAGAGCATGTGGGAAATATAACTGATCCTAATGTGGCACGTTATGACACAACTGGTGAAAACACAGACACACGGGTCGTATGACATGCAAAATGCCGCCACTACTTTAGCTTAAATACATCACAACCAACTGTTGCAACATGCCCTATACTGAATTTCATTTCCTGTTGGCATACTATGATTAAGTACAGTTATCAGTGACGTCACTGGGGAATCTACAGGCTCTAAAGGAACATGCAACATACGTAATGGCATTAGTCATATGGACAATGTGAATTGTCTATGTCACCTGCCATTGTAATGTCCTTATTGTCGAGGCGGACACAACTTAGCGGGAAATGATTCTTCATTCACTGGACACATGACGGGCGTCACTTTCATTCTAGCATGAGATCAAATGATATTATGTTTATCTATCTGTTAAATGTTGTGCTTTATTCAGCGTTTAGTCACAGCAATCGGTTGTGAACGCAATAAGTTGTAATCTTCTCGTATAGACTGAAATAACATAACAATGTCTTTTAATAGTCTGTAATCTCGTCTATAACGTTCTGCGATGTTTGCCACCTCTCTCACTGACGTATGCATGACGTCTCTTGTGACGTACGATAAAGCGGTTGACTGCATTCTGTCCTGAATTGCCATGCGCAACTGACATAGAAAGGGATAGATTTGCGACTCCAGCGTTCTGTACTCCGTGAGATAGTTTGGTGAAATTTGTGAATTCGTTTCTTCCCACCTCAGATGTTCCAAAAACACTGCTACAATTGAAGCTCGTCTGTAGTCCAAAATCATACGCTCAGTAAACTGTTCAAATGGTCAAACAACATAATTAATTTCAGTTTATATAGATTTACCCAAACTATAGACCTAGCACTGGTCAGTCGATCGTTAACTTACCAACGCAAGACAATACTTTCTTATATTTTTTTAAATGTACATTCTTTTAAAACATCAATAAAAGTCATAATCTATGGTACATAATTTTATAATTGGTCGTTATTCCGTGTGTATTTATAGACAACAAAAAAAGCCGCAGTTGCCGTGAGGCAAGACATAGCCAACAGTCATTCCCTACGAAGCCAGAATCCCCCTACCCAACCAACCAAAACACCAACCAACCCCATCCCATAGGAGCTGACCACATCTAGGGGCCTACTAAATAATATGGTTTAGTATTGAATGTCGATCGAGAATATGGTATTTATTCTCAGTACTCGTTTTCGTCTGTATGATTGTCATGTTAGTTTATCACAGTTCTCCATTCCCAAATATTCATCCAGAATAAAAGAAGATACAGGAAAAGTAGAAATACAAATCGAACAGGAAAAGTAGATATACAAATCGAACAGGAAAAGTAGCATTCAGGGACGACAGACTGTCAGTTAACCACAAACACACACACAAACAAAGAACAACTTTAAAGATGAATAAAAGGCAAAATAAGACATCACAAACACAAAAGGGCTGACAATAGGGCTACCGCTTTGGAACGGTCAGTGGCATAAAAAGGGCCGCTGGTGTTTTAAACCAGGTTCTAGGGTGCACCAAACCTTACTCTTACCGTTTTGTCATTCATCCCAGTTAAAGGGACAGTGTAAATAAAGATATCCCCGCCAGGTTATAATCTCTAACAAACAAGGCATCATTAAAAGGCAATATAAGCCACACTTCATTGTACACCGACATCAATACAAGGTCACCCACACCCACAGAACCACATAAAGTCATCCACACCCACAGAACCATTTAAAGCAAAATTAGATGTATTACCATTGTCTGAAGATTAAGAATACGGTGATCTGGAAAGCCCGGAATCGTCATATTATCGTCTAAGGACTGCCGGAGGTCTGAACTCTGTATTCTGTTCTTCACCTTTGACAGTAAAATTAAAGCTATCACATATGAATTGTCAATATACAGTTTTATTTTATACTCGGTTATGAAATATCAGGAATCATCATTGAGATTTGAGATATAAGTGTGTTTTGTTTTCACTGTTATTTTTCACTGCCGGAACTATATTGTTAAATGTCGAAAACAACATGTTTTTTTAGAAATAGCTGTTAAATGTATAGAATGAGATTGGAAATGGTGTTACTAAAATTGAATATTTATTGTAGGAATCAATTTTCCGGCATTGTCACATAAATGGAATGGTCTTAATTCAAAGAAAGAACAGCCCATTATATATATATGTAGCGGGTTAAGGAGTCGTAAATCGGTTGTTGCATTACGTATACATCTATGCACACACTCATATTCAAAATAAAAGTATTGTTGCGCCTGTGAACAGGTTAGCACTTGTATAAAGCTCCATTTGCAATCACGGCATGCCTGGGTTACGTAACATTAAAACAGTTTGATGTAGCTGTTATACTATTATGTTCTACGTGTTTAGACTAATATTTTAAAAATCACTTTACTATATAGATAAAATTTGTATTAACATACATATATATCGAGTAGGTTAGCTGCAACCTCCAGAACGTCATTGGCTTTGGTATACAGCTTGAAGGCTACTAGAACGTCATTCTCCTGAAAAATGGGTGAACCATTGGTAAGAGGTTGTCTGGACGTGCTTGTCGAACCCTGACACGGTTCTCGCCATCTCTCTGGCTCTAGTTGTAAAGGCGCGGCATACGCATGGTGGAGGTATAAGGACAATATGGAGATGGAACTCGCTGGAATACAAAGTACATGTTCACATTTATACGCACGCACTTGTAATTATTTGCATTTTGAATAACTTATTTTTTCCGTGGCCGAGGGGTTAACGACGTTGCGTTGTAAACCTCGCCTCTCACCGCTGCGGGTTCGAATCCCACTGGGAGCTCGACTTGTAAGTGAGAAGTGTCGATTCTTACGGATGTCGTGAGGTGTAAAGTACTGGTTCTACCCAGGAAAAGTGGGTGATCTGCCTCAACCACAAAAAAATCGACCTTCATATATAACCTTACATGTGTTGAAACACCATACAAATAAACAAAACCTTATATACTGAACTTTTCGTTGTCCTCAAGGAAATTCCGTAACTTCTTCCTAGCTCGTATATTCTCTTCCTATATTCGCTCTATATCTAAACTACTGACATTGAAATGCTGCATAGATTCTAAATCATTGTGTAATACTATTATATGTTTGTACCTCTTGTTGCTGTGTTTGTATGTAGCCTGAATTAGAATTTGAACATGTAGCATACTAGTTACCACTTAATTAAAGCTGTAAGAACTATACTTAAATTGCATGCCACTTTTTGATCGTATCTGTTTTTACCAACCATTCTTGAGAACATTCTTAGACTTGAGCCCAAGAATGCACATTTCAATCACAAATATTTCTATAAGTTTAACTGATAAACGTTCAAAACAAGCTGCTATGTATAAATATGATACATACTAATAAATAGCAACTTCATACAATTGTTTATCTTTGAAGGTCATGGGAATATCTGTGAAAGAAAGGTGAGTATTTGAGCTCAAGCATAAGAATATAATGGTTGGTGAATTCCATGCCAGCTCATGGTGAATTCGCGTATTTAAAGTAGTTATTCCGCCAACAACAGCCAAGATTTGCACATATGCACACCGTTTAGAGCCCTACTGACGACGAGGTATATATTATATAACTTACATATGTTGAGAATCCAAACTCTATAGACATAATATAAACGGCTTTAACCAGTCAGACCAAACCTTAAAACTGCAGCATTGAATAAAGTTCTCATAAAGCAGTATACGCATATTCAGCAATTGTTGAGGCTTCTTGAGAATATGGCATATTTAGTACCATTTATTGTAATACAAAACAACTCTTCCCAAGATGCATCGGTGTAAAGTCCATCAAGGCACACATTTTCATTAATATTTCGTTATGTAAAGTATATGTTATCAAGTCGAACACATTATTTCGATTTATTTGTTTAGTACATGTAGTTAATAGGTTTGTGTGTGCTAAACAGTATCAATACATATCGATGATGATGCAGTGGATATATCGATGATAATGCAGTGGTTATATCGATGATGATGTAGTGGTTATATCGATGATGATGCAGTGGTTATATCGATGATGATGTAGTGGTTATATCGATGATAATGCAGTGGTTATATCGATGATGATGCAGTGGTTATATCGATGATGATGTAGTGGTTATATCGATGATAATGCAGTGGTTATATCGATGATAATGTAGTGGTTATATCGATGACGATGTAGTGGTTATATCGATGATGATGTAGTGGTTATATCGATGATGATGTAGTGGTTATATCGATGATGATGCAGTGGTTATCATAAGGTCTTGTTGATATAATAAGAGCGTAAGGTCCCTATTTCGAATCCCGCACTGGGCGAGTATAGCTTACGAAATACATTCGATATTCATCGATGTTACCAAGATAAAAAGATGATGTTTTACGCATTAATCCATCAGTGATTCATTAATATTCATGAAGCGTGTATATTTAACACGATCATTCATAACATATCAATAAAATCAATACTGATAAAGAACATGCTTCAAACGATTTGTCCTTGTTAATTTTTAATTTATTTATGTTTTATTAGTTTTTTACTTTTTATTATTATTAATTTTTTGTTTTCTTTATTTTTTATTTGTTTTTATGCAAAGATTGTAAGGTGTTACAAGGTAATTAAAAGTTTGATATTTCCTGAAATCGAATTCTTACAAGTGATGGCGTATTAATTAAGAAAAATATCGGTATGGCATTTTTTGTTAATAATATAAATAACCTTTCAAGGTTTCTTTTCTTTAAGACATTTACCTGTCGCTTCAAGTATGTTTTCATACAAATTATTTCCTGTTCCACTTTTATATTCATTTTAGGTGGTTGACGCCAAAAAAAGTAAACTGTAACCTCGGAATGGTCTGAACTTGTTTAACCAGTCCTATTACACAATATATCAGCAACCACTGGTGCCGCGTACTAACGTTAGCTCATAATAGTCCATGTTTGTGTTTTCATTGCAACTGTTAGCGGAATGAGATTTATCAATTTAGTTGCAATCGACTCATTAAGAGGTGTATCACCTACTAAAATCAAATAGCAAATAGCAAACATGAAGTACATAGGTGCCGGTTCAAGGCATGTATAGTCAATCTGTAATTTTGGACTGAGACAGTTGATAAGTTATGAATTAACAATATTAAAAGTTAAGCGCCACATATGATCAAATGACGTACACCGAAGCATTGTGGTGTAGTGGTTATAGCGTCTGCCTTGCATTCGGGAGGTCGTGGGTTCGAGTCCCCTGACCGCGTCATACCAAAGACTTTAAAGATGGAGTAGTCACTTGTAACCCTTGCCTGACGAGCAAATAATGGGTAGTGCTGCGACTGATTGACCAGTGTCAGAATAATGTGACTGGCGGGTGGGGGTATCATGTCTACTACGGCGTGGTATTCCAGTGTGGCAGCACTATAAAGAAACCATTGAGTTCGCTGCTTCAAGTAGACATATCATCACATCACACAACAACACACAGATAAAAGTCCAGACATTGTGCCTATAATCGTCAGGTAGGACGCCTGTCGTAGGTGGGGGGACTATAATCCTTAGAAATACACACACACACGGATCAAATGACGTTTATTTATTTATAATGTTTTTTAATAAAACCGCTTTATGCCAAAATCTCAAGTTAAGCTTCGGTCCTGAGAATATACCGCTCTTCAGATGTCTATAATTACTATATATTGTAAAGGGCTTGTATTGGAATGATTCAACAAATACAGGTTAACTTTGAACAAAATATACATGCTATCATGGTGGTGGTCCCAATGTTGGATGTTGGACAAATTACATCTTTTTCATTAATTAATATTGTTTTAATAATGTTCTTATTATCTTTACAGTGAATAAATGCTCAAGAGATTATAAGAATCCATCATGAGTATCCATGTGAGATAGAGAAATCTCACCCGAGGGTCAGAATTGTAACCAGGGACGAGGCTCTGCCGAGTGCCTGGTTGCAATTCTGATCCCGAGGGTGAGATTTACCTATCTCACATGGATCACTCATGATGGATTATTTTTCTCCCATTATGTGTTTATTAACAGCATAAAATCAATGACTTTGCTGATTTAACGCCAGAATAAGGCGACGTCGACGTAACGTCATGACGTCATAAGTCACATGTCATGTAAGATAGAGTTATCTCACATGAGGGAAATGCCTATCTCACATGAGCAGAAATGGGAGAAATAGTTCTTCTTCTTCTTTTTCGTCTTCTTCTTCTTCTTCTTTTTCTTCTTCGCAATCCAAAATGTCGTAGAAGAAGACGACTGCAGAGGTGTCGTCCAGAGCCACATTGAATTATTCTACATTGAATTATTGAGATATAGGTTGGTAGAACATTCTACTCGCGAATAGTGTGGAGGTAGACTGAGTACTTGCAGACTTTCTGAGGGGCTGAGGGTTGGTATAATCGGTGACGGGTTCTTCGAGCGTAATATTTGTTCTGTTGCCATAGCTATACGTTTCTCATGCTGTATCATTACCAATGTTTGTCGGCAAAGGTCATTGACCATATGTTACACAGTATGGTGTCTTGTCCCAATTATTGAGAACAAACCTAGCTTCTCTTCTCTGAATTTGTTCAAGAATGTTGACATCCCCGGCAAGGTATGGATCCATACTTTTGTGGCATATTCTAAGATTGGAAGTTCACCTATCTCTGGTCTGCTAGGTGTAGTTGTACCGTTTCTTGTGCAAACTCCCAGGGTCCTTGAAACTGTGACTGCTGTGTTGTACACCTGGGTCTTTCAAGCTAGACCTTCACTGATGCTGACTCCAAGGCATTTGGCGAAGTCCACTGCTTCAATGTCAATGGTTTACGCTGTTTTCTGCGATAAAGTTAGTCATGATTGTCTATGTCTATTTTAATGTTAGCGGCAGTTGCTTATATCCATCAAATAAACTTAACATTAATTGCATCATCAGCAAACATAATATGCTTAGACGCTTGGTCATTTCCTTTTATACCAGATAGTTCGTCAGTTTCAACTGATAAATTATAGGTACTCTGAGAATCCAAACGTTATAGACACAATATAAATGGCTTCAACCATACCCCAAAACTGGAACGTTGAATTAAGAATTAAATCACGGGGGTATTTTAAGAACCCGTGAAAAAAATCTTATACTTTTAATCGGCACATCTACATTATTATATGGCCTGAACACATGGGCAGAGTTTTTGATAAACTGTTTTGTAAATGTAAGTGTGCCGTTATTTGGCGGGTTAGTTTCTTTAAAACATTTTCCTGTACCGTTATTCGTAATTTAATATAAAATAATTTAACACTGCTGACTAGGCGAGGGGTATTAAAAAAACAATCGAATACACATAACGCATATATTAGAGGACACTTATAAGTACCCCGATTTTAAATGCTAACAAAACATTTTCCGTCATAATTTGATAAAAGGTTGAACACGCGGTAAAGTAATCTGATTATCAAATTGACTATTTATTTTCAATTGTATTGTGTCTCTTTATAAAATATATTGATAAGTTTTCATACGATTTTTTGTAAAAATTGTACATTCCGTTTAAAAGATGTGAAATAAAAAATTCACCAACCATTCTTCAAACTGTTCTTAGACTTAAGCTCAAGTACTCAAATTTCATTCACAAATATTTTCGTGACCTTCAAAGATAAACAATCGTAAGCAGCTTGTTATGAGCGTTTATTCTGTAAGCTTATAGAAATATGTGTGATTGAAATTTGCATACTTGAGCTCAAGTCTAAGAATATTCTCAAGAATGGTTGGTGAATTCAAGGCCTGGAGTACTTATAAGGGGCGTCTAGTGTATATCAAATAAAAACAAAAACTTTAAGTGACTTTATAAATGACTCCATAACATTTAAAACATATGCTAATTTGATTAAATAAACAAAATTAGTCATGATTCATTCGTAACAGATATAGTATTGTGATGTTTTGGGAGTATTTTAAAAAACTAGCCCGCCAAAATAACGGCAAAATTACACTTCAAAACCGTTTATTAAAACCTTATCCAGGTGTTCAGGTCATAAACTAATGAACATGTGCCGATTCAAAGTATATGGTTTTTCACGGGTTCTTAAAATACCCGTGATTAAATATGCGTAATAAAATGAAATCTGAGTTGGTAACTCTTAATACGATGCTCCAGTTTGTATGTGTGGCCTGGCTGGTTAAAACAGTTTATACTGTGTCTATAGAGTTTGGATTCTCAAGAATGTAAGTTAATAGGATTATTACTAGAGTAACGTGTTCTGCAAGTTTGTATCACCTCGAGTAGGTAAATGCCAGATCAAGGGCCTCGAGTGTGATCCTGATCTGGCATTTACCTACGAAAGGTGATACAACTTCCAGAACACGTTACTCTAGTAATGATCCTTTTATTATATACCTCTTACACATCATTAACATAGAAATATTTGCATTGCTATTGGAAATAAAGCATATTATTTCTCGATAAAGTGCAGCGGAAAAATGTATGTAGTTTTAAGGTGTTGGTCTGACCTGCTTGTTTTGTTTGTACGACGTAACGTCGTCTTCACGTTACGTAACGTCGTCTTGACGTTCCCGCGCATAGTGGCGTAAAACTTTCTTGAATCATTGGAAAAACCGCTGTTCTATTTTTAGTAAGATAGTGATACTAATTCTATTTTTTGTAGCATAGTGATAACCTGTAGTGTGATACAGGTTGTTGTATTCCATTGTAAGAAAATGAAGGTACTATGTATATATTATTGATAGGTATATAATAAATATATATATCTACCTCGTCATCAGTATGGTCTACATTTCATATATTATTTATACTGAAGCGAAAAAGAAACGCAACTTGCGAATTTCCGCTATATATTGCATATACTACACACTTAATTCCACATAAAATTTCCAAAGAAATCCTAAGATGTTTTGTAAAAGAAATGAGTTGCAGTTAGTTAGAGGAAGGACACAACTGTGATGTTGTAGACATTTTAATCACAGTACACTTTGTAACAAGAAATTCATAAATGTTGATGTTTCTGTTTGAGCCAGTTGACGTAAAGAGTTTGCAAAATTGTGCATCCTAAGTTTGCTCACGTGCTTGAGACAAACGCGTACTCTGTCAATAATGAAACTTTGAAGGAATACTATTAGCTGTGTTATGTGTTGTTTTAGTCTTACGTAGCCATGTACCATTCGATTAACAGCAGTATATTGTACATACAATATATACCGGAAATTCTCGAGTTGCGTTTAATTTTCGTTTCAGTATATATGCTCTGTATAGGACAGCATCAAGAATATTAAATTATTTAAGGGTCAGCATCACCATATTAAACTATTTCAAACAATATATTCAGTACATTGTCTAATCTATAAAAGTGACGCTATTTGAGGTTTTAAAGTTTATTATCTTTAGTTTTAACCCCGAAATACCTGGATTTCGCAACATAACGTTTACTATAGAGACAATAGTTAACTCTGTTCCGTTTTGCGTTTTAATCAGCAAAAAAACACCAAATGTTGCACACGTGCTGGTTTTCGGCAAGATTCGGTTGATAGTAACAGAAATTGGTGAAAATTGAAAGTCACGTTGTCAATCGAAAATGAGCAATTGTGTGACGTAAAAGTGGATACAATGTAACGCGGGTAATAAAAATGATATTGACGACATTAAAAAGCAAATAAAATATGTTTGATAAAAGCAGATAAGAACATAGTCAAAAACATTAAAAATGTAAGATGTTTACATATTTTCAAATATCATTATTAACCTCTCAGCAACACTACCGGACATTTATGTTACTACAGTTGTTTAGCTGTGGGTTTTATTAATCCATAGCATTATTAAAAATATAAAGAAGCTGTCTTAAAACGATAGAAAAATGAGTTTAACAAATTGACAAATTTCGACTTAAGTTAAGATATTGCTAAAAGGCTTCATGAATAAGAACCCTAGAGAATATGAAATGTTCAAGAACGTTTACATTTTCTTCTATTTTTCCTTTGTCCAATGATTTGGTCACACACATTGCGTTTTTCGCAGTTTTTACTTTTTCTCGAAATTTGAGAGAATGAGGCAAGAAAATATAGCAAAAACTTGAATTTTAATTGAAGAAAAAAAAAATCGTGTTTATCGTATTTTTCAAAACAAAACTGTTTTACAAAATAAGATAATTATTTCTCGAATGGTCCAACCCTAAAGTCACACGTTTGTGATATCAAACGTTCCTTAATTATATGTGTGCTGACGTGTTGTCATCTCCTTTACTGTGTATCTATGAAGGGACATCTGGTGTCGCGTCCGTCGATACATTCGTTTTGCCAAACGTTATGAAAAATAGAATAAGCGCATATAATTTCACTAAAAGGTCTTTAGAAATACAACGTAAATGTAATGTTTTTAAATAGAAACAAAAAACGTTGTTTGTTAACAAAAACGATAAAGCTACATACTAGCAAACATGTTTTTGAGAACAATAATTAAATGACACACGGTTGGAAAAATCACAAACATTATTTCCTTACATGGCAACTACCTTTTACTAGACGTATTACATTGTACCAACCTTGCCATATGTACATCGATAGTTTTGTTTTGCCGTCCATTGAAAAGATAAAACGTAATGACGCACTATTTCTTAAGGTGTACACGGTAACAGGCCTGCCAAATCTCCAGATAAAATGCGGATTCTCCGGATTGTTCAGTCGCTCTCCGGATCTCCGGATTTAGGTGTACAATCTCCGGATTTTCCATCAAACCAAATGTTCATGGCTTCAAAGCCATGTAGGAATACGTGGTAATGATAGAGCTGATAGTGCTGTTAAGGCAGCATTATATTTACATATATCTAATGCCGAATTACATTATACTGATTTTAAAAGTTGTATTAACACTTATATCCATAACTCTTGGCAAGCCGCTTGGGATTTGTCAGTGAACAATAAACTCAATTCAATTAAATCGTTACTCGGAGAATGGCGTTCTTCTAGTAGGCCCATTCGTCTGGAAGAAGTTGTCCTAGCCCGGTGCAGGATAGGGCATACACTTTATACTCATTCATATTTATTACAGGGTGAGCAATTACCAGAATGTATACCCTGTTTTGCAGCGTTAACGATCAAACATGTGTAGATTTTGATCCTATGCGGCAAAGATACTACACAGTTAGTTCTATGAAAGAGTTATTCGATACTATAGATTTTTAGTCTTGTTTTAGATTTCCTGAAAGAAATCAGACTTTATAAGTCATTATAATATGTTCTTATATATATTTACTTGTCGACGGGCATTTGTTGATTTACATATATACATAGTTTATATTACTACCATATCATCCCTTATTTGTAAATAGGTTTATCTTTATATGTTTACATTAATTCTTAATTACTACTTCATTCCTTCATCTTTCATCGGTTTTTGCGCACAATGTGTCGACGTACCGTAAAACACCATTCATTCATTCATGATTTAACAGCTATACTTTCACAGTTTATCAGCTATTTCCGGAATTGGTCTTGTTACGCTCTCTAGTCAGAGGAATATATACAAGTCAACCTAGTGTGAGGAACTAGCAACTCCTTGTCCGAGTTACCACTATAACAGCTGCTGCTGTGTACAATGGTTATAATTTGTAGAGTTGACGTTGTATTTGCATTTAGTACGCATCTGTGTAGAAAAATAAGTGCACTTTCATAAAAAAAAAAAAGTTGTGTTAGAAACTTAATCAAGTCTTTCTAATCGAATTACTATTCTAATTTATTATTTTCTATAACTATCAAACAATGCATCAACTTGTATTAATTGCATAAATAATTTAAATTTTCGCTTTAAAAAAATAGTGTGGAAATCAAGTCGCACGCTCCAAATTTCAAATTTAAAATGTTCTTCGCGCGTTTTGAGTCTTAAATTTTAAAAATCTCAGGATTTTGTATTATGGCAGGCCTGCTGTAAATAATTTCAGCATCAGCAATTTTTTAAATTACCCTCATCCCTGACAATAATTCCTTATATGACATTTGCGAGATTAAGTAGGAAAATGAAGAAACCATACCAAAACAAGTATCAATCAAACCGATGTTATTCCCAACATATCAACGTAAAGACGACGGATGGAAATAAAATGGCGCTTCTGATTGGTTGATCAAATTCCAGAATAAGGAAGTAACGATATAAGAGACAATAAATAATTTATAATGATCATCTCGAATTGTTTGTATTTTAGGTTGAGTTTAACCAGTCCCAACCTGAACAAAATGCATGCATTTGCATGCCATACTTTCTGGACAAGAAATTTCATTTACAGCTTCCAATAGCGATTAGCGGATGTTGTTCGTGCAATTTTTTTGCGCGCTCTAAGATTTTTATCAACGGTTTTATGTACGATTGTCATTAGTAAAAGTTTTAAAAGAAGAGACGACATGTTTTATAAATAAATATCACTTTTCTCCATTTTTGTCTACAGATATAAATGTGTTCTGGTCAGTAATTAGGAATATTAATTTAAAAAATATATATTAAACACTTATATACTTAATAGCTGTCAAACACTTTTTAACTAGTAACATATACAAATGATCTTGAAACTCACCTATGAAGTTATACAAATTGTCATTAACTGGAATATATTGTGTGTATTTCATATACATGTTTATATTTGCATGTGAACTCTTATGTTTGAATAAAATATCTACGATTGTCATATATTAACTTTACGCAAACACACCCGCATCGAGCAATGTGAAATATTGCATTACCCAGGTTACTGAAATATACAGTCAACAACTTCACTGTGATTGTTTCAATTTTACCAAAACAAATTGCACGTACAACTCTTATTCATGATTTTCCATTGCCAACATGTTGAGATTTTACCTTATTTTCACAAGGTGGTAAAATTTGTGTTACTCGGCTTTTATCCTTAGGTTCTATAGTAAATTTAAAATCTTTGGCAGAGTAAAAAGATGATAATTTTTCAATGCAGGGTTTTATAATAATCAAATTGTAAATAAATTAATTATAATAGTAATATCATTGTATCAATGCTCAGGGCACTGTTTTATATTTTGGCAAACTCTTGCACATTTATGATAAATTTACGAAATGTTGCAGAGAAAAAATTTAATTGATTATTTTGTTGGATCCATTTCAGAGTTGACTGTTAATCCATCTCCGGGTTTATAGGTCATTAGACAAAAATCTTGCAATCAATCCGATTGGTTGGCATTCAAATATTTGCGACTTATAAATAGAGCATAACCCGTCGCAAATCCAATCATGTGACGTTAACCTTCAATCACGTGATGTCATTTAGTTGTGGTGTTTTTTTTAAAGAGTTTGTGAGAAAAACTGTCAATATCTCTGAAATGCGTCAGAAACGGGTTAACCAGTATTGATAATTTGACTTTTGCGACAGTATATCAGTCGTTTAACGCTCATAAATCATGTTTAACACCTCCGCTAACGCGTCGCCATTAAACAAAATGTGCGATCATTATGGATGTTGGCTGGGCAAGACATCTTCATGTCTACGAATTTTATTTTTTAAATCATTGTTTTATTTGACAACATAATTGTTTCAGGTTTTGCATTCTAGTAGATATGGATATAATGTAGGATTTAAGACAGTAACATATCAAATTTTAAGAAAACATTTCCCCTCGTCATTTGTGATTATTTTTTGTTGTCAACAAAATAGAAGGTATGGGTAGCTCTGAGTAGATTTATCCTTTTGCTATAGAAAAAAATAAGATTTTTTGTATTTTTCATTAGTCAAATACATATATAAATAAAAGTAGATACTGAGCTAATTTTATATTCGATCTCTATGTCAAAATTGTGTGTACAGTATTTTACAGTGAAAATGACTCCAAAATGTGTGTAATTAAAAGAATAAAAAATCATTAAAAGCCTGATGACGTATATATTGTTTTACTTGTTTTGAAAGAAATGTCATAGGACCTTGTCATATAGGGTACGGTCCATATATGTTTGCTTTTTAAAGTAAAACGACGAATGAGGATTACAATTGTTTGTGAATGCTTTGAAAGATATGTGTATATGTAATAAAAAATTTAATCGTTGTTTTTCAATAAATGTAATGCTTTGAAAAAAAATATGAAACTGTTCAATGACTTTATTTTTTCTCTTTTTGTGAAATTTTAGACTTAAAAATATGTGTCTTCTTCAAAGACGTCTAGTGGAAAATAAAGTGTGATGACCTACCCTTTTTTGATAAATGTGTATCTAAATGATACCAAAGAAGCTTTAAATATCAATTTAATAAAAACAAATCTCAGCACTACGTCCTTTCACAGCCAATCTCCTTAAACGACTGATATGCCGTCGCAAAATTCACAGTTTTAATACAGTTAACCATGTAATACGTTAAGCGAGAAATGTATACATTTTAACAAGACGATATTTCACTTAATCTAACATAGTCTATTAAAATACTCAATGCTGATTGGTTATTGATGAGTTTTTAAAATTCCTATCAAGGAAATTCCTAAGACCTCTGACGTCACGTCCTTTAACCGTTAGAACGTCATTTTAAACTATTTTTAACGTCAGAAAACATCCAAAACATCGATTACGTTAGTTTAAAGCAACGTTACGCTCAAACAACAAAACGTACGATGTAAGTTGAGATATTTTGCTTGTATTATGTTCAATCTCTCGAAAATGGGTGTATTAAATACATAAAAGTCCATAACAGATACCAAATAAAATATTTCCAGCGGGTTTATAGTGTGCGAGATCAAAACCTGTGTTTGAGACTGGAAACACATCGAATCCGCGGGCGCCTACGGCCCTTGGTATCGATGATCTTCAAGTCGCGCCCACCAGGTATTGATCTGGGACAATATAAACCCGCTAGAAATAATTTATTAAATATATTATGATTTGTTTGTTTGTTTGTATGGTGTTTTACGTAATTTTTAACATATGTAGGGTTATACATGACGGTCCATTTTTCAGACGGCAGACCACCTTCTTTTCCTGGGTAGAACCAGTACTGTAACCTCCCGCCATCCGTAAGAAGCGACACTTCCTCACTTACAAGTCGAGCTCCCAGTGGGATTCGAACCCGCGGCGGTGAGAGGCGAAGGTTTATAACGCAACGTCGTTAACCACTCGGCCAAGGAGACGCTTATATGAATAAAAGTAGGTATACAAGCAAAGGAAGAAATGCAGCATTCACAGAACAAAGTCCTCCAAAAACACGCCTTCAAAACAAACAACAATTATAATGATACATATAGGCGGAATATACGACACAACAAAATAAAAGGGTTGTAGTTCTAGAGAGCATAAAAACCTCACTCTGGCCATATTGTCATTCCAATTAAACAGTACTAACAGTCTATTAAAATAATTTTAGAATTATTTTATTATTAGAATGTTGTGTTTCTGCATTTCAAGAACCTCATTCCTCAATGTTAAGTAAAACCTCTATGTATTTCTGAGAATGTAATGAGTTTTAAATTAACTGGTTTCATTGGTCCAGTTTGTATCACTGAACCAATCAGAATGCTTCATTCAGATTTTCATTTGGTTGTTTCTATCATGACATCACTTTCCGGTATTATGGCATCACACCCTCGTATTATGACATTACGTCATGCTATTATGATGCAACTCAGTGTGTTCTCAGAACTGCATGAGCCTTGTAATTCCCGTGAGAACAGATTTAGACTGTTTGTATCACTCACTGAGTAATGAGTTTCTTGAAACCAAGAATCACAAAATTCTAAAAATAAAGTAATTCTAAAATGATTGAAAAGACTGTTTACTCTGTAAATAAAATTAATCCCTGCCAGCCTATATCATCTAACAAACTAGTCAGCAGAAATAGGCGACATAAGAACAACACAAGATGATCACGTATATATGAATATAAGAAAGCCTGGAAAGCACAAAAAGTATGTGTAAGTACTAAACGACTTGGCAGAAGCCAGAGCACCAAGGGAATACACGGTTAAGGGCACGACAAAGTAATTTGATTCACTTCAATGCATTATACGTAAATTCTTATTACTGTGTACGTCACAAATAAACGTAGTCCACATATTCTGAAAGACTACCATTAATGACGTTTTTGTAAGGGCATATGTATCGGAGCAGAAATTAAAACGGAAAGTCATCTGCCCTCTGCTTTTCTAAAGTATAATACTATTCCACTCCAAACTACATTGTATTTTAATTTAAAACAAAAAAATGTCACCAATAAGTGACAAACACACCCGAAAAAGTGGACTCATTTGACCTTTAACCTTCAAGTGTGACCTTGACCTTTGAGATATGGACCCGATTCTAGCACATGACACATCTTGTCATTGTGGTTAACATGTGTGTGAAGTTTCGTGGAAATCCCTTTAGTTATTTCGGAGTTATGACTGAGACATTGATTGTTTCGGACGGAAGGATGAACGAATGGACGAACTGACGAACGGACAAACGGACGAACGGTGCGATAACTATATGCCTCCCTTCGGTGGCATAAAAACTCAATCTCAATATTTGTTGTTTGAACTTAAGCCATGCTGGCATATTATCTGGCAAATGTAAAACAGAAGTAACGTGCTTAAATCGCGTTAACAGTTTCACTGATTTGAATTTCTGTTTAGAACAGCCTTATGGCAATAGGTTTGTCCCGAGTAATGTGTCTCATTGGAAAGCGTGTTTAGTAAGGTATCAGAGGTGTTAAGACTAGTCATACAGCAAGTAGTGTGTTTACCGATGACCAGTCATACAGTTGTGTGTTTACCACTGACCAGTCATACAGTAGTGTGTTTACCAATGACCAGTCATACAGTTGTGTGTTTACCAATGACCAGTCATAGAGTAGTGTGTTTACCACTGACCAGTCATACAGTTGTGTGTTTACCACTGACCAGTCGTAGAGAAGTGTGTTTACCAATGACCAGTCGTAGAGAAGTGTGTTTACCAATGACCAGTCGTAGAGTAGTGTGTTTACCAATGACCAGTCATACAGTTGTGTGTTTACCAATGACCAGTCATACAGTAGTGTGTTTACCAATGACCAGTCGTACAGTAGTGTGTTTACCAATGACCAGTCATACAGTAGTGTGTTTACCAATGACCAGTCGTACAGTAGTGTGTTTACCACTGACCAGTCATACAGTTGTGTGTTTACCAATGACCAGTCGTAGAGTAGTGTGTTTACCAATGACCAGTCATACAGTAGTGTGTTTACCAATGACCAGTCGTAGAGAAGTGTGTTTACCAATGACCAGTCGTAGAGAAGTGTGTTTACCAATGACCAGTCATACAGTAGTGTGTTTACCACTGACCAGTCGTAGAGAAGTGTGTTTACCAATGACCAGTCATACAGTAGTGTGTTTACCACTGACCAGTCGTAGAGAAGTGTGTTTACCAATGACCAGTCATACAGTTGTGTGTTTACCAATGACCAGTCGTAGAGAAGTGTGTTTACCAATGACCAGTCGTAGAGAAGTGTGTTTACCAATGACCAGTCATACAGTAGTGTGTTTACCAATGACCAGTCATACAGTAGTGTGTTTACCACTGACCAGTCGTAGAGAAGTGTGTTTACCAATGACCAGTCATACAGAAGTGTGTTTACCAATGACCAGTCATACAGAAGTGTGTCTACCAATGACCAGTCATACAGTAGTGTGTCTACCAATGACCAGTCATACAGTTGTGTGTTTACCAATGACCAGTCGTAGAGTAGTGTGTTTACCAATGACCAGTCATACAGTTGTGTGTTTACAAATGACCAGTCATACAGTTGTGTGTTTACCAATGACCAGTCGTAGAGTAGTGTGTTTACCAATGACCAGTCATACAGTTGTGTGTTTACCAATGATCAGTCATACAGTAGTGTGTTTACCAATGACCAGTCGTACAGTAGTGTGTTTACCAATGACCAGTCGTAGAGTTGTGTGTTTACCAATGACCAGTCATACAGTAGTGTGTTTACCAATGACCAGTCATACAGTTGTGTGTTTACCAATGACCAGTCGTAGAGTAGTGTGTTTACCAATGACCAGTCATACAGTTGTGTGTTTACCAATGATCAGTCATACAGTAGTGTGTTTACCAATGACCAGTCGTACAATAGTGTGTTTACCAATGACCAGTCGTAGAGTTGTGTGTTTACCACTGACCAGTCATACAGTTGTGTGTTTACCAATGACCAGTCGTAGAGTAGTGTGTTTACCAATGACCAGTCGTACAGTAGTGTGTTTACCAATGACCAGTCGTAGAGTTGTGTGTTTACCAATGACCAGTCGTACAGTTGTGTGTTTACCAATGATCAGTCATACAGTAGTGTGTTTACCAATGACCAGTCATACAGTTGTGTGTTTACCAATGACCAGTCGTAGAGTTGTGTGTTTACCAATGACCAGTCATACAGTTGTGTGTTTACCAATGATCAGTCATACAGTAGTGTGTTTACCAATGACCAGTCATACAGTAGTGTGTTTACCAATGACCAGTCGTAGAGTAGTGTGTTTACCAATGACCAGTCATACAGTTGTGTGTTTACCAATGACCAGTCATACAGTTGTGTGTTTACCAATGACCAGTCGTACAGTTGTGTGTTTACCAATGACCAGTCGTACAGTAGTGTGTTTACCAATGACCAGTCGTAGAGTTGTGTGTTTACCACTGACCAGTCATACAGTTGTGTGTTTACCAATGACCAGTCGTAGAGTAGTGTGTTTACCAATGATCAGTCATACAGTAGTGTGTTTACCAATGACCAGTCGTACAGTAGTGTGTTTACCAATGACCAGTCGTAGAGTTGTGTGTTAACCAATGACCAGTCATACAGTTTTGTGTTTACCAATGATCAGTCATACAGTAGTGTGTTTACCAATGACCAGTCATACAGTAGTGTGTTTACCAATGACCAGTCGTACAGTAGTGTGTTTACCAATGACCAGTCGTAGAGTTGTGTGTTTACCACTGACCAGTCATACAGTTGTGTGTTTACCAATGACCAGTCGTAGAGTAGTGTGTTTACCAATGATCAGTCGTACAGTAGTGTGTTTACCAATGACCAGTCATACAGTTGTTTGTTTACCAATGACCAGTCATACAGTAGTGTGTTTACCACTGACCAGTCATACAGTTGTGTGTTTACCAATGACCAGTCGTACAGTAGTGTGTTTACCACTGACCAGTCGTACAGTTGTGTGTTTACCAATGACCAGTCATAAAGTAGTGTGTTTACCACTGACCAGTCATACAGTTGTGTGTTTACCAATGATCAGTCATACAGTAGTGTGTTTACCAATGACCAGTCATACAGTAGTGTGTTTACCACTGACCAGTCATACAGTAGTGTGTTTACCACTGACCAGTCATACAGTTGTGTGTTTACCAATGACCAGTCGTACAGTAGTGTGTTTACCAATGACCAGTCGTACAGTAGTGTGTTTACCAATGACCAGTCGTAGAGTTGTGTGTTTACCAATGACCAGTCATACAGTAGTGTGTTTACCAATGACCAGTCATACAGTAGTGTGTTTACCAATGACCAGTCGTAGAGAAGTGTGTTTACCAATGACCAGTCATACAGTTGTGTGTTTACCAATGACCAGTCGTAGAGAAGTGTGTTTACCAATGACCAGTCATACAGTTGTGTGTTTACCACTGACCAGTCATACAGTTGTGTGTTTACCAATGACCAGTCATACAGTTGTGTGTTCACCAATGACCAGTCGTAGAGAAGTGTGTTTACCAATGACCAGTCATACAGTTGTGTGTTTACCAATGACCAGTCATACAGTTGTGTGTTTACCAATGACCAGTCGTAGAGAAGTGTGTTTACCAATGACCAGTCGTAGAGAAGTGTGTTTACCAATGACCAGTCATACAGTTGTGTGTTAACCAATGACCAGTCATACAGTTGTGTGTTTACCAATGACCAGTCATACAGTTGTGTGTTTACCAATGACCAGTCGTACAGTAGTGTGTTTACCAATGACCAGTCGTACAGTTGTGTGTTTACCAATGACCAGTCGTACAGTAGTGTGTTTACCAATGACCAGTCATACAGTTGTGTGTTTACCAATGACCAGTCGTAGAGTAGTGTGTTTACCAATGACCAGTCATACATGTGTGTGTTTACCAATGATCAGTCATACATGTGTGTGTTTACCAATGATCAGTCATACAGTCGTCTATTTACCAAGTTTAGGCAATTACCAGTTACTACTCGGGAGATGCAGTGTATTGCTGCATAAATTGTGTGTATACCATTTGTATAGGTCGCTATTTATTTTAACAAAAATATTTTAATTATTGCGTTCTACATAAAACGCTGCATTCTACATGAAACGCTACATTATACATGAAACGGTGCGATCTACATGAAACGCTGCGTGCTACATGAAATGCCGCATTCTACATGGAACGCTGCATTCTACATGAAACGCTGCGTTCTACATGAAACGCTACATTATACATGAAACGGTGCGATCTACATGAAACGCTGCGTGCTACATGAAACGCTGCATTCTACATGAAACGCTACATTAAACATGAAACGGTGCGATCTACATGAAACGCTGCGTGCTACATGAAACCCCGCATTCTACATGAAACGCCGCATTCTACATGTAACGCTGCGTTCTACATGAAACGTTGCGTTCTACATGAAACGCCGCATTCTACATGAAACGCTGCATTCTACATGAAACGCAGTTATTTAACCATGGGCAGTTATGAAACCCATTAAGGAGACAGCTGCGAAGGCAGCCGAATAAATAAAAAAAACGCAGAAGATTGGAACTGTGATCGGTTTCATTTTACATATAGCTTTTTCATAAAGCATACCTTAATACATAATGAAATCTATATAGCCTACCGTTTTACGTCGCGTTAATCGATTATACTTACCATTAAAAATGCCTTTTTAAAACAATTAACACTTCTGATCATGAAATACTATGTACATTTTCCCCGTAAATAAAATCCGCAGTGATTGTGATGTATTTTGCTGTTCCTAAAGCTATGTTGTATTTTGAATATATATACATGTACATGTATTGTATAAGAAATTCAATGTTTAAAATGCATCTGTTCATCAGTAAACGACGCAAATCGCCCATGCGCACGAATAATTGGGGAAAGTTCTTAGCTAAAATCACACCGGAATGTAAATACAAGCCTCTCCGTCCCCTATACACTATAGGTACAGTCTAATCTATAAACGATAATACGTTGTACACTTGATAACGAGTCGCGGTTTTTTTTATCCAAAATTGTCACTTGAATTTACACTCCAATAAATAACAGAAAATGTGAGTTTAATTCTATAATGGTAGCAGGTATAATGCTTCTTCATTCAATCGTAAACGTGACCACATACTGCCTAGACATAAACTCACATATCTAAACTGAATGATTTAAGCTGTCAAAAACGGTTTCATTCTTTCTCGACAAAAAAAACAACAATTAATGGCTAATTATATCTAATATATTAGATGACTACAAATTTTAAAATAGTGTTACGCACCAATACTGTTATTAGTAAAGCAAAGCCTAAACCTCATTGAAAATGTTCTCCATATCCCGTATGTGCTTTTACGTTTAAAGGGCCGCACGGCAATCTTGACTTTTAAAAACTCGCGGCGTCCCGTTAGATTGTCTGCATAAATTGCATTTGTTCAATCATTAATATTAATTATAAGAATAGTATACAGCAAATTGTTTTTGCATATTACTAACTGTTGATTACATTTCACCAATAATATATTCAAACATATGGCAGAACAAGGAGGAAGAAAAGTTGAAAACATAAACTTGTATTTAAATATATGCTATCAGATTTAAAGTCAAAATGATACTGGATTAATAAATCGAGAAGCTAATTGTAATGGTTGATAAATACTTCAACATTGCCATGTGTCCCTTTAACATGTACGTTAATATACAACTGATATATAATTCAATAATAAAGAAAACACGTTAAGACAATATAAGATATTCCAATCGTTCCAATACTTCCTTAATAAATAATACAAATATATAAACATGATAAACATTTCACTTACCTAATCTGGATTTTAAAATCATTATTAAAAGCATTATTGGAAAATAGAGATACAATATTCCTTATGGCTCAATCACATTCACAGATTAAAACAATTGTAATTATTGGCAATGATTACCTGTTCACATCCTTATATATGATCTGTGGGAATGACGGAAGTGAGTACAGTGTGCTATATTTGTACCCATTACAGCACACTGTCCTTGTCGCTATTTTCGATCTTCTCACCTTCCTAGGCCAAGCGTGTTGTTTCGTGTTGTTCACACACACACACACACACACGCACGCGCGCGCGCGCACGCGTGCGCGCATACACACACGCACACCGACACGCACACTTAAATAGTAAATATAACGTCAAACAGACAGCAGTTGAAACCGGTTGGAAGCATTAGAACAATACATGTATATATGTATAGTGTATGTTATTATTTATTATGTAAACCCTTAACCCGCTAAACACCCCTTTGTCACATAAATGGAATGGTCTTAATTCAAAGAAAGAACAGTCCATTATATATAGGGTTGAATCATTATTGTAGTATATAAAAAAATTATTTCATTTCAAAAGGATGCAGGCATTAGTTTTGACTTTTCCATTTCAAAGATACGTGCTTATAAAGCACGGTGAAAACAGTGCGCAGAATCAATTAGGAATGGTGTGTCACAGAATCAATAAGGAAACGATGTGTCATTGCAAAATCAATTAGGAAAAGGTGTGTTACTGCAAAATCAATTAGGAAATGGTGTGTCCCTGCAAAAAGAAAGGAAACTGCGTGTAACATCAAAGTGATAGGTTTAGTATACCGAATCGACTTAATACGAATAAAGTTGTCTTGTATAGGTGATTTTTGTTTACAGATCAACACACAACACGGTCACATTGTGCCAGCCTCAATGGCCATGTCAGGTCCGTCCTGCCATATACATCGAAATAAACACGTGCAGAATGGCCAGGATTCAAACTGTCAAATTCAGCCCGTACAGTTTAAAGGGACACACGGCAATCTTGATTTATATAAAACTCACGGCGTCCCGTTATTTATTCTACATAACTTGCACATGTGCAATCACTGCACAGTTGCCAAAATGACAAATTGACTATGAACATTGGGAAATTCTCTGCCAGAATCCGGCATACTCGTAACCGGAAACAACACAGTCCTACATAAATCAAAACCGGCAAGATACTTCCCTTGCACGCTTACGGCAAGATACTTCCCTTGCACGCTTACGGCAAGATACTTCCCTTGCACGCTTACCATTCACACTCTCAGCTTAATATTCATGTTTAAAGCGATTTGCATTTTGAGAAAGTTACAAACTTGTAAACTAGAGTTAAAACATGACAGGTGTGTGTTAATTAATTTACCGCTTATGTGTGTGTCGCCATCTGTTTTAAGCGTTAAACAATTAAATGTTTAGAGAAATAATGAGATTTTCCAGTTGCAATGAAATAAACTGGACCATTTTTAACTTGTCATTCGGGATAATACTTGTTTAGGAAGGTCATGTTCGATATAAAAATGTTCATATTGTTTGACTATTGTGTTGCAATTCATATAATGTGCTTGGCCTTAGAATATCTAAACGAAGATATGACCTCATACAATACGAGTATACTGTTGGAAATAGAAAGCAACGTATATGGTTGCAATAGGATATAGTCCTAGTTAATGTTACACTAATAACTAACCTCGAAATAACATCATACCAAGTCTGACATATAATAGAAATACATAGATCAAAGAAGAATGTCATGAACATAAAGTCTTTCAATCAAGATACTGCTTCTTGCCATCTTATTGTCTATCAACGACAAAGGCGAGACATGGCTTCAACATGTATGGCATGGCTGCTGACGAAAGAAATGTGTATTACTAATCAGGCAATACAGTATATGTGGCTGCTGACAACATACATGTATATCACTAATCAGGCAACAAACTGTGTGGCTGCTGACACTAGAAATGTGTATCAACAATCAGGGAATAAATTGCGTGGCTGCTGACAACAGGAATGTGTATCACCAATCAGGGAATAAATTACGTGGCTGCTGACACTAGAAATGTGTATCACCAATCATGGAATAAAGAATGTGGCTGTTTACAACGGCAATGTGTATCACTAATCAGGCAACAAACTGTGTGGCTGCTGACACGACAACAGAAATGTATATCACTAATCAGGCAACAAACTGTGTGGCTGCTGACACGACAACAGAAATGTATATCACTAATCAGGCAACAAACTGTGTGGCTGCTGACACGACAACAGAAATGTATATCACTAATCAGGCAACAAACTGTGTGGCTGCTGACACGACAACAGAAAATGTATATCACTAATCAGGCAACAAACTGTGTGGCTGCTGACACGACAACAGAAATGTATATCACTAATCAGGCAACAAACTGTGTGGCTGCTGACACGACAACAGAAATGTATATCACTAATCAGGCAACAAACTGTGTGGCTGCTGACACGACAACAGAAATGTATATCACTAATCAGGCAACAAACTGTGTGGCTGCTGACACGACAACAGAACATGTATATCACTAATCAGGCAACAAACTGTGTGGCTGCTGACACGACAACAGAAATGTATATCACTAATCAGGCAACAAACTGTGTGGCTGCTGACACTACAACATACATGTGTATCACCAATAATGCAATAAAGTATGTGGCTGCTGATAATATAAATGTTTATCTCCAATCAAGCAATAAGTTCGTGGCTACTTGCAACACAATTGTGTATCATTAATCAGGCAATAAAGTGTGTGGCTGCTGAAACTAGAAATGTGTATCACCAATCATGCAATAAAGTATGTGGCTGCTGACAACAGAAATGTGTATCACCAATCATGCAATAAAGTATGTGGCTGCTGACAACAGAAATGTGTATCATCAGTCATGCAATAAAGTATGTGGCTGCCGACACTAAACATGTGTATCACCAATCATGCAATAGATTAAGGGGTCGTACTTTTTCCCCGACAAGCTTACTGGTCAAGTTGTATAACAAACATACTAAAACAGAACATACATTTTACTGAACGTGTACAAACGTTCATGCATAAAAAAAATCAAACGATTTTTGACAAAGATACATTTTTTGTCAAGATTATGAGTAATCTTTACTTCAAATAAACTGATACATGATGAAGAAAATACAAAATATCTAAAGATTGTTTTACTAATCAAAATTGAATTCTTTACATCTACAATTGTACTTTTATATTAACTTTTATTTAATGGTCCTATTCTGTGTCTTTTAAGTAATTCTAAGATTTTAAATATGCTAGGTCTATAATAATAATAATAATAATAATAATAATAATTATTATTAATATAAATTTTATGGATTCTTGTGTAACAAGTATGCTAGGTAGGCTATATAATCATAATATTTCTTAATTATTTTTTTTACGGATTATTTTGAAACAAGGACAAATCAAAATAAAATTGTATTCATCTGCCAAATCAATATTATATTATCAAAATGATATTATAACATCATTGATAACAATTGATAATATCTTTCATTTTTATACGGTATTTCTATATTGTATATACATATCAATAATATATACGTAGTTCATTCATTTTGTTTGCTACAACGGCCCCGTATCACCTCTTGTCTGGAGGTTTTCTGACCGTATGACGTCGTCGCCTAACTGTGTAAAAGAGTACGAGAGTGGACCTTTGGAAACGGCCGAACACGATACATACGAAATATTGTAGTCTCGGTTAGATTGAGACTGTTCATGAACGGTAGTGAAATATGCATGCAACCGCTCACGTCCCCTAGCCCCGGGTTGAGCAGAACTCATTATTCATAAACTCAATAGTATGTTGGGTCTATAATGGATGAAGTTCCTAGACGTGTATGTGTTCGCAGATTTGTGCGAAGGGCAGGGAGCGGAAGCGGCTTGTGCATCGAGATCAGCAATATCATTAAAGATCCTCGTTGGATAAACACATGGCTGACATTACGACAAGTGGGCATTGAACGGTATCGAATAATGGACATCAGTTTGTAATGTGAATTGCTGCAAAGGAAAAGACACAAGCATACTGAAAGATCATCTACAAAGATCGCACTTTACCTGATATCTATATCTGATTATGATATGAATATCTTTTGACATCTATATTATAAATGTGTATAAAGTTTACATATGCTGATGGTCAGAATCTAACAAAACTGTATTTTTGTTACTTTCAATCGTTCGATTGATGAATATTTCTTTTTTGAACAGTTTTGTTTTATTCCATTAAACACAAAAGTTATTGTCCGAAAACCATTCCATTGCCAAAATTGAAGCCCAAAAGAGGCAATAACTCTGTCAAAAATTAGCTGATTGTGACCTAATTCGATCTTGATCTGCATTTTACAAGTATACACCTACAAACCAAATATGAATCAAATCAATGAAGTCTATCAAATGCTATTGTCCGGAAAGCACTAAATTGCCGAAATTAAAGTAGAAAAGGGGCAATAACTCCTCCAAAAAGTAGCCGATGGTGACCACAATCGAACTTAGTCTGTATTTTACAATTATACACCTACATACCAAATATGACTTAAAGGGAACAAAGCACAGAATGTCATAAACATGTCAAGAAACTGTTATAATACATAGAGAAATAAATAGAATAACACCAATTTGAAAAAAAGTGGCCAAAATTGGTAAATTTTAACCTAAATTTTGAGTAAAATATGGGTTTTATATGGATATTCAATTATGAAAATGAATATAAATAGATTTTACTCAAATTTTACCGATTTTGACCGAGGTAAATTAGTGTTATTTTATGCATTTCTCTAAATATATTATCAGTTTATGATGACCATTGACAAAAATATTTTCTGTCATTGTGTGCTTTGTTACCTTTAAATAAATGAAGTCTTTCAAAACTTATTGTCCGGAATCCACTAAATCGCCAAATTAAATCTGAAAATAACTCAATAACTCAAAAAAATGTCCAACATCGAGTTACGTATTTTATATTATTGTACACCTACACACCAATTAAATTCATGTAGTCTTTCAAGTTATTGTGTGGAAACGAAAATGTGAACGCGCGCACACACGCACGCACGCGCGCGCACACACACATATACGTACAAGGGATACACTATACATTTTCTTTAGAAATAGTAATGTTGCTAGTAGGCCTAAAATAGACTTTGAACTAACGTGAACGCACACAGGCGCACGCAGGCCCGCACGCGCGAGCACACACACGCACACACACGCGGACATGGGTTACACTATACATTTTCTTTAGAAATAAAAATGTTGCTGGTAGGCCTAAAATAGACTTTGAAATAGCCAAAATGAATGCTTATACAAGTACACAAACGGTTCTGTACAGACAGATGGACGAACACTTGTAGAATGCCTCTGTCTATGCATTTATTAATAGGATAGCACTACATAATAAAAAATATCTACGTAAAGATATTATTCGAACATTTGCTATTAATTACGATCTTCCAAAAATTACCATTTCGGCAACCCTTACCTACTTAGGACGAACAGACAGACGGACCGACACTTGTACTTCAGCACAAGTGTTTCGCTACATACAATATATTAAAAATAATATATATCCGCAATGTGTCTGTACTTTGAAGAACGCAAAATGAGCAGGAAAATGTCCTATTTCAACGCAGTAGTCGTAGTAGAAGTAGTAGTGGTCGTAGAAGTAGTGGTAGTCGTATCGGTAGAAGTAGTAGTGGTTGTGCTGTTAGTAGTATTTGTGGTAGTTATAATGGTAGTTGTAGCAGCAGCAGCAGCAGCAGTAGTAGTAGTAGTAGTAACAAGGGTAGACGCCATGTAACCAGCAACATAATTTATGCAATTATTTTCTGTTATTGTGCGCTCCTATTTTACCTAATTTTGTATTTAGATGGTGATAAGCTATATACGGAATGACCATGCCTTTTCACCGTATAAAGCTTACTTTGGTGTGAGCTATATACCATATTTTAATTTCTATCACATGTTTATCATGATTTTGAACAGTTAAAATAAATATAGAAAAGCTTTTAAAGGAGAGAAAAATAGTTCTTCAATCTACTTTATATACACGGTACACAAGTAAAAGTAGAACTGTATTCTAATGCAGTGTAAACAAATTGAATTTGGGCTAACGGCGCACCAACACAAAGCGATTATATGGCGCCGACAGGAATGGACATTCGAGGTCAACACCACATTTTACAATAAAATAAAACATATCCAAAATCGACCTACTCACCTGCAGAACTGAAAATTGCTACGAATTTCTATTGCTGGGCTAGACACTTTTTTTTCGCTGGAGCTACGATCATTGTTTTTGCAACAACTTGATTAACACCTGGAACAATATCGGAATGATGACGAAGACCGTTAATGTACCTGACAACAAACACGATTTCTGTTGAGTGGAAAAAGGCAAAATAATACGTTAAACTACAGCTTAACTCATATTCGTATTTTTTCTGATAAGGATTCAGTTGTTCTTCTAACTTCATTGTGCAAGGTGCAAGTTGTTATAGTTCCAAATTAGAGAAACAGATTGATCGTGGCAAACTGCTCAGTCGTCGGATGTTTGTTGTTAGTGTTTTAAAGACGTGTACATATATCTGAGCTACGACGTTGGTAAGTGTTTTACCGATTGAGGGAGTGGCAATTAAATTGGTTGAAGGGACATAATCAATAATCGATGAAGAAATTCCGAATTGGGCAAAGTTCCGGCAGACCACATTTGTTAATTACTTATCATAAGGAGCGGCCCAGTTGTTCAAAGATCGATTAGCTTAATTCTTGGTTTGTGTAAACTTTCAAAGTACATTTTCCGATAAAAATATGTTTTGTACTAATATAAGTTTTTAATTTCCATTTCTTCTTAACATAATGCTTTCAAATGCTCAATTTCTGGTAGAAATATTCATTTATCGGAAATTCAGAGAGATTTGAAATTTTGACTTAACGCTCGGTTAAATGAACCGATCTTTGAACAACTGGGCCCTGCAGCTGATATACTGGGCCCTGCAGCTGATATACAAGTCGAATAGGAAATGTAGCATTCAAGTATCAAGGTCAACCACAGAAACAAACAACAACTACACAGATGAATTAATGGCAAGATATGACACCGCAAACATAAAAGACCGCCTTAAAACGGTCAGTGGCAAAAAGGCCGCTGGTGGGTGGGAGGGTTAATCCGGGTTCTAGGGTGCACCCAACATCATTCTTATCATATTGTCATCCCAGTAAAACGAGACAGATTAAATAAAGATATTCCCATCAGGTTATATTCTTTAACAAACAAGGCAGCATTAATAGGCAATATAACACATAAATGATCATGTATATATAATGTATATAAAGCCTAAAAAGTAACAAAGCAATTACTCAATGACGAGCAGAAGCCAGAGCAACAAGAGACCAAACCGTTAAGAGTACGACAAGACAATATTTAAGACAAACATCAAACGCTACCATCCATATTGTGGATTTAGGTAGACGTCACCATAGGGACCACACTCTAACCGGTTATCGCACAAAGAGGAAAACATAGTGGCGAACTGTAAATGGGTCAAGCACTAAACATGCAGTACGTTGCAAAATGATAGGGTCATAACCTTGTCTGATAAACTGGTTGACAAGTTTAATAAAGTGTGTATGAAAAGTTATTGTTTGTCTCGATAATGTCAAAAAACGTGAAGATTTTTTTTCTTCAAAAATCGATCAAATTGCTTGATGACCCCACGCACGAAACTAGTTTGACAGCTCGTGAGTTTGTCAAGCTAGCCGCAAACCTGGTTATCTAGTTGTACCTAGTTTCTACCCCAACACAACAAATTGCTTGATCGAACTAATATATGAAATCGTTTTCATGTACTGTTTAGCTTCTCGCCAACACAACACAATGTTTGGTCGAATGAACACACAAACTCGTTTGTACTTACTATTACTTGTTGTGCGTATTTTTTCGTGAAGTATACATCATATATACACCAACTAAGGTGTTTCATTCACTAAAAAACAAAGGTATTTTACTACTTTACCCTGAGGCTACGTATATCATGAATGCTCAAACAGAGGTTAGCTTGTGAACTTGCGATTGGTCATTCTCACTGTCAACGCAATTGAAGGAAGGAGAAGTGGGATGCGGATTTTCATGTAAAAATAACCATTACACCATTGTTGGAAACAGCAACTTTCCCAATGTAATTATTTTTGGCAGTGCTATTAGGTGCAGTGTCTTGTGGTATCTTTCGTCTGTATTAAATCGATTACGTATTTAAAAGAAAACGTTAGACCAATAAAATGGAACACTTGAAATGTATGAATACTTTAAGGATGTGTTTTTGTACCGGATTTCAATTTTATAAAACTATCCATCATATAAAATGAAATGCAAATGCATGATGAAATACCTGGTTCTCCCTGTTGCATGTTAAATAATACTTGCATAGTTGAACAAATAAAGTATACGAGAGAATTTTGTTTAAAGGGACACACGGCAGACTTGTTTTGTTTTCTCTCAACTCTTTCTATGCTGTTATTGAACATAATGGATTTCCGCAGGGGGAAATAACTCTAGCCAATTCTAAATTATTATTATTGTTATTATTTTGTTTCATTTTATTTCTTTATTTTGCATTTTATAGCAACGCTTTAGTTTTAATCCCCGAGATCAATTTGCTTTAGGAGAAATTTCATTATTTCTCTTAAAGGGTGCTTTTCATGAGGGTCAATGGGTCTGACTTAACATTGACAAATAATAATGTTTTATTCCAAATGACCAAAACACAATGAATGCGCCTAAAAATTATTCCATACTAACAAGGAAACTCATTCTGCAAAGTAACATGTGGTGCCAGGGTTAATTTGAGCATTTAACCCCGATTTCATTTCAAATTTTACACCTAAAAATACGGTGTTTACATAATACTCGGATTTATATGACATCAGTATCATCGATTGGAACATTTTAAAAAATATATATTATATTTTTCTAGAAAAAAGTCTTGGACGACGTTAATTTTTGAAAGATTCGTAAAAGAGAAGAAATCAGCTTATTATATAGGATGGGAGGAGTGGATAGCGGCGATGGGGTGGAATAACAAAAAAAAGACACATTTGTGAACGGTTTGTTTTGACCTTGGTTTGTTTTGATGGGTTAACATGTCCTCGGGATTGGTATGTGCCCCTTTAATATAGTGTATCAATTATTACACTCATTTATATACGATTTACCACAAGGAAGAAAATCATAACTTGCATTCCCCTAAACATGTGAAAATTCCACAAAGCAGAGACGAATAGAGCAGTGATTCGTCAAACTGGAAGACAACTGTTGCATATATTGGACCTATTGCTCGGGACTCGACATAGGGTGTGGCCTTACAAACCATGATGATGAGTCAGTTGACAAAATGGAAAGTTGTAATAAAATCCTTAATACGTGTAACGATGTATTGTGCGTGTACGGTAACACCACGCCCATTGTGCGTGTACGGTAACACCACGCCCAGTCAACGCTGCAAGACATCGACTAAACGTCAACAATTGATTGCTAATTATCATGAAAAAGATATATATGTAATGCCTTACAAGCAAGCTTGTATATATAGTAATAAAAAAATGGACGTAATGCATCATACAATGTACGTCAAGGTGTGGTTCTGCCGTAAGACACTGTTTGGGATTCAGTGATGGATGTATATGGCTTTTACATGTGATTGGTACAAACTTATTTTTTAAATAAATGGCTTTCTGGTACGTTAATCCATACTTGCAAATTAAAGTAGCTATCCCGCCAACGACTGTCAATTTTACCAACATATGTACACCGTTTATAAACCTACTGGCGACGAGGTATATATATAATTATATATTCACTTACATATTTTGAGAATCAATAGGCACAATATAAACGACTAACCAGCCAGGCCAAACCCCAAAAACTGGAGCGTCGAATTAAGAGTTACCAACTCATAATTCATTTTACGCATATTCAATCACGGCTATTTTAAGAACCCGGGAATAAACCTATATTTAATCGGCCCATATACATGAGTATATGACCTGAACTGGTGAAAACAGATCTTCCTGATCATCAGCGATGACAGTTTTGTCATCTTCCATGGTTATAGCCGGTGTAACATATATTTTTACCCCGGCTTTTCCCAGACAGTAGACTTTAAGGTCATGGAGCGTTGATGCATAACTCTGTTTTCCACTGGTCGCTAATGAGATTTATGAGCTGTGTCTTATAACCATTTCTCTGACATGAACTTCTTCCAATCACGAGGAGTCTTCAGTTTTCGTTTTTCGGCCCACTCTTGCACTCAAACTACCTGATATACATACAGACATATATGTCTGTCACAAAGTTGATGCAACATGCTTTGGGAAGTATGTCTCTGCCAAGTCTTCAAGCGTACCAGGAACGTAGGGTCTGAGGTGTTGCATTATCTTCAAACAAAACGTATCATCAGTAGGTGTATATGTAGTTGGCCTAACTGAGGCCTCTAAGCAGGGAAGACATTTGGCTTTGTTTTAACTGATGCACGGGACTAAGGTGATACGCTCTATTTCATGCTTGACACATAACAGAACCAATTGGCCAGATATTTTGTATTCTGCTTTGATCTAAATCATTTTGTTTTTTTGCGCTTGTAAGCTTCTTCAACGCTTTAATTGATGCAACCATTTTTGAATGCAAGGGTTGATTTTCAACTTGCATTCATAGCCATTGCTTTTGCCACCTCCTCATCGCCATCTGGCGGATAACCTACATTTCTTCTCATAAATCGAGGCTGCAAGTCGTACATGTATGCTGATATATGTTAGATGAACGTATTGGATGCTGAAACAACTATTCGCGACTATAGTGTTATATTAGGCAAGTGCAAGTTGCAAGACCCCCAGGGGCGTAGCCAGAGCCTTTTGTAGAATACGAAAGTGCAAGTTGCAAGACCCCCAGGGGCGTAGCCAGAGCCTTTTGTAGGTGGGGGGAGGGGGAGGGTGCTCCCCTCCGGGAAATTTTTGAAACAATATATACTAGTAAATATATGATTAGAAAACAAGAATTGGACATATTTGCTTCAGAAGAAAAACATTGTAGCGTATTTCGAAATGCGGATAATTGCGCTAATCTGGTTACTAGTTCATTTACAATCTGGCCTGTTCGTACTACAGGTATTTGCATTTAAAAAGTGTACCCTAAATTAATTCCTATATGCATTTATACATATTACTTTTTCTATTTATGTTTGGATGATTTTATAAGGTAGGTTGACGAGAAAACGATATTAATAAAAACTATTTTAGTATCCAAATGAGCAATTGCGTTTCGTCCTCAGTTTCGTACCTCGTTTCGTCACAATATTAGTCAGCGTACTTGGAGTCGACACTTCGCGGAATGTATAGCACTTATTTAATCATAACAGAATACATTCTTAAATCTTCAAGTTCATGTTTTCTGTTGTTTCTTTATGATAGTACAGCTGTGATAATAGATCTGTTTTACTTTCGAAAATGAACATTTGTTCAATCTGCGAGGACAGTCTTGACAATGGACAAGATACTGTTATTTTAATGAAGGTAGAGCAAGTATAGTTCGTGACGACAATTTATGTGTACAGCATGGGCAAAATGTTCATAAAACATGTAGTGTTCATAAAACATGTAGAGCTACATATATCAGTCCTAAATCAATAGCACAGCACAAGAGAAAATGTAAAGCTACTACAGAGAAAGACGACCCGCAATGCACGCTTAGGTTTGAGAGATCATTTTCATTTGGGGAAGACTGCCTATTTTGTGGCAAAATAGTAGGGATGACATGCTTCGGAAATGAAACCAAATCTATCTTTTCTGTAAGAACCTGTGATTTTCAGGAGCGAATAGTAGAAGCATGCGAACAAAGAAAAGAGTCTTGGTCTAATGAGGTGTATGCCCGCATTCAAACGGTACATGCTCTTCATGCAGCCGATGCCATTTATCACCAGGAGTGCAGTGTTTGTTTCAGGACAGGCAAAGGAAAGCCTCGACAGTTTCCCGAAGCAGCTTCTGGTTCCGGTGCAGTCAAACGTGATATACCATCTTCCACTGTCACTGATGCATGACGATTCACGTTCCTCGAAGAAAACGACGAGGAACAAATATCTGTCAATGATTTAATACTTAAAATGGAAGAATTTCTAGTAGATTCTAGTGTGGAACCGTATAGCTTTAAATACATGAGGAAACGTCTTCTAGATAGACCACTTAAAAGATAGAATAATTATAACAGAAATAAACGGAAAATCGGATTTAGTTACTTTTAGAACTACTGCTTCTGCGCTTCTGCATAATTTCTACTGCGAGCCCAAGAAGGCCGATTCGGAGTTAGAAAAGCTACGGATTATTGAGACCGCGGTAAATCTGATACGAAATGAAATAAAATCCGTCAGTTCGGATGCTGCATGTATTTTGACGAAATATCGTCTAAACAAGCCAATTCGAAATATGTTGTTCCAACTCTTAAACTTTCTTGAACATTTATTTACGGGAAAAGACGTTGATGAGAAATTTACATCGATTGGCCGGGCAATCATGCAATGTGTTCGACCACGATCGATTATTGCACCTTTACAAATTGAACTTGGGGTTCAAATGCATAGGCAGCTCGGATCCAAATTTCTTATTGATTCACTTTTAAACTTGGCTTTTCTGCTTCGTACTCCAAAGTACAGAAATATGAGCGAAATGCGGGTGTTCACCAATTAAGGTGTTGATATGGAAAGGATACAAAACGGGGCATGTCTTCAATTTTTTGCAGATCATGTGGATCATAATATTCGCACTTTAGATGGCCTGAACACCTTTCACAGAATGGATATTATTGCAACTGTTACACCAGACAGTGTTAAATGCAAACCAGTCCCAAGAATAAGTCTCACATCGAATAAAGTGACTGCTATTGGGAAAATACAACTTTCTTATTTTATGCCTAAGATCAATTGCAAGCCAGCCTTAAAATTTAAATTGAATATAATTTTGTTTAACGGCTCATCAACACAGTATAGGTTATTTAGAGCCGCCCTAGAGAGAGGGGAAAGATACATAGCAATACGGGAACCGTGCCCTACTCGTATTATCGAATAGATTCCTGTGGTTCTTTAACGTGCTCGGAGGATAGACCGATACACGGGACCTCCCGGTTTACGTCCCCATCCGACGGACGAGGCTACGGAAAAGTGTCTTGCCCAAGAACACACCGACGAAACTCAGTGGCACCAGGATAGAACCCGGGGCCTCCGGTTATAAATCCGCCGCGATACCGACTGCGCCACGCCAGCCCTCCTTAAAATTTAAAGAAATGCCTTCGTCCAATCAGTAGATGAAACGATAAATGCTGATTTACTGTGGAAGACCTCTGGGTTACTTAATCCTCGAAGACCATTCTGGAATGGTTTTATGCAAATGGTCCAGCATGGCCAGCATCCTGGTAAATCCTCAGTCATTTGTATGCCCATGCTTGACATGAAGTCTAGTGATGAAAGCAACAATGACATTTGTGTCTGATCAATCGCGAAAATACAATAGCACCCCAGTAGTGACGTTTGACCAACCTTCGTGGTGGAAAGCGGTCGAAATTTAGCAGCTAGTGGAACCTAATAGTTTGCTGAAAGATACTGTGCTAAGGCTAGGGGGGTTACATGTAGAAATGAGCTTTTTGGGAAGCATTGGTAATTTTATGGGAGGTTCAGGGCTACAAGAACTGCTGGAAGTCATATATGCAGATACAGCAGTAGGTCATATTCTAAGCGGAAAGGCCATCTCACGAGACATTAGAGGGAATATTATGATAGATGCAGTTTTAAATGTGACGATGTTGTCCCAAATTTACTGTATCCCAGTCCCAACAGAATCATCTGGTGACATTATGGTTCAAGATGTTGAAGATAATTTACTTTCCTCTGACGTGCAAGAGCCCTTAACGTCAAACAACCCGAGTGTAGTATCTGGATTATTGGACGACCTTCTTGAACAAAAAACAGATTTGAAATCTGCATGTGAACATAGCTCACTAAGGTTATAATAGCCAAAATAAGTCTCCATGCCCCTTCCATAGTAAAGTTAGAATGTTGACAACCTGTTAAAAACTCAAACCTGATTAGAATTCTGGGAAACTTACTTTATCATGCAAATAAACATGTCTGCTATTAAACATCAACAAGGAAATAGCGAGTGTAATACCTTCTAAGAAACATTTCTTCAGTTTAGCAAAAAACTAAAATAAATGCTGAATTCCACAAATTTCTGTATAGTTCAGTTTCAGATTGTAAAACTCATCGCGTACAAAACTTACTGGTTCTCAGGCTTTCGATACAAAGTAAGACCTCCTAGAGTCGCGTCATGTCAAAATGTCAGTACTGATACATTTTCAGATTTTAGCCTCATACGGTACCTTAAAATAATAAAATTGCCATTTATTGTAGGAAGTGTGACAGATCTATTACCTATTGCTATTAACCCACTTAAATACACTTGAAGTGCTTTAGTGGCACTCCAAATCACTAGGACCCAAATTTCACCATAAAACACACATTTTATACTCGGTAAAAAAAGTTTTGGACCAGGGTCTATAAAGTCATATAAAAATAAAACTAGTGGACAGAATTTAGGTATCTTTTTCTAGTAACCAAGGTCTACCCTACCCGGTTAATTTGGTACCAAAAACATTAAATTCCAAACAAGATTTGATTTTAAAAAATATTGCGAACACACAAAGAGTCTGTAAAAAAATGTTGCAAAGTCCATTAAAAGTAACAGTTATGGACACATTCGAGTAACCAATAAAAATATTATTATTTTTCGCAAAATTTCATTGTAAACGATAATTATTGTTGATTGTTGTTCTATTGTGAATTATCAACTGAGATAATAAGCGTTATGGTCGAATGTCATGGTTCAGCGATCATTGTACGGGTTCGAACACTGCAAATGGTCCAAAATTTCTTTGACAGAGTATATTTTAATTGCAAAAAAAAAATGTTCTGTTGTAAAATTCAAAAAGTTAACATCAGCTTTTTCTCCTCACTCAGCTGCAAGCTTTCACAAGAAATATCAACTGGATTTGGCCATTAATAAGAAAAATGCATTTTGTCCATCTAGGTGTCAGACCGCTGAAAATCAGCCCATTCAACACAATGCACATAGGCTATATTTGGAGATCAGTCACAAGTTCCACAACATTCGTTCGCTTAAATACACGTTTATTCTGTGAATTAAACACATTTGGCTAGCAAATGGTCCCATATCTGGAATAAAACACCGATTCAGTTTTTCAACATTTCGCGTCATTCATTCACACTATGCGTATTTTGAAATAAACATCTGTCAAAACCACATCTCTACCTAACCTCTGTGCTCATACTCTCCAAAGAAATAATCCTGACAAACACAGTAACATACTTACTATTCATGACAACAGACATACTACTTTAACCTCAGGTTAGATTTAACAATGAAATAAAAACTAATATGCAAACTAGAAACTTTGGATTTTTTCAAGGAACTATTTTAGCACCCTACGACCCGGAAGTGCTGACACCAATACTGGCGCTTAAAGGAACACACGCCCGCGATCCTTTTATTTATGTTTTCTTCATAACTAGCATATTTGCAAATCATTATGAATAATAATTTTAACAGAGCAAAGCAATTTATTGTTTTAATATTATACTGCAACAATAATATATTTAAAACAAAAATAAACAAACAAAAATGAAACTCCAATTTTTATTTAATGATATGCAACAAGATTTAATTAAAAAATAGTGGTGTAATGTAATGCTTGATACTGCTTCAAAATTGCCGTGTGTCCCTTTAAACGTTATGGTGTCAGATCTGCGCGTAATGTTTTTGTTTGCCGAATATTCACCTGCGTCGGCGTAAACGTTTATTTTAGAGATTAACGAATTGGTATTAGCTGTTTCCGTAATAGTGGAAAGATTGTTTCTCCCACATTAAGACGCGGTTTATTGTTACCTCAGTCGCATAACGTCACACTGCTCCCACACGTCTTGTGATATAAAATGTGTATGGTTCCAGTTGATTCCATAAAGGCATGTAAACCTCCGATGTGTAGGTTGATTCTATATAGGTTTACCACCACTAATTACATGTAAACCCCCGAGGTGTAGTCGAATGTAGTTCCTGTAATAATCAATCAAAGCACTCTGAAAGTGCTGATGTACGAAGTATTGAATCGGAAAAACGGGTTTGCGTACTAAGGTGGTAAACATTTTTGCAAAATATTATTGAAATCGGAAGAAGCATTAATCAGAGTTATGGGACCGGACGGAAGGACAGACGGACAATGGCAATTCTATATTGGGGGAGGGGGTTTGGGTGGGGAGGGTGTGTGTGTGGTGGGGGGGGGGGGGGGGGGGGGGGGTAAATGAAAATGTCAGAGAAAGTTGTTCACAACATACGTATACATGAGATCTCGATTCCTTTCGAAAACCAATCATTGTATTCCGCCTTGTTTAGGCAATACACATGTAATGAATAAATAAATGGTGTTTTACATGAATAGGTCATATTGTGCGCAAAAACTTCTGAAAGAATGAAGTAGTAAATAAAAATAATGTAAACGTATAAGATACAACTATATACAAATAAGGGATGATATGGTAGCCATATAAACTATGTATATATGTAAATCAACAAATGCCCGCCAACGGGCTTGAAAACAAGTTAATATATGTAGGAAAAAATTATATTGATTTATAAAGTCTGATTTCTTTAAGGAAATCTAAAACAAGACTAAAATCTATAGTATCAAATAACTCTTTCAAAGTATTAACCGTGTAGTATCTTGGTCGCATAGGATCAAAGTCTACACATTCCAACATGATATGTTTGACCGTTAACGGTGCAAAACAGGGTATACATTCTGGCAACTGCTCATCTTGTTATGAATATGAATGAGTACAGCGTTTATGCCCTATCTTGACCCTGGCCAGGACAACTTCCTCTCGACGAATGGGTCTACTAGAAGGACGCCATTCTTCGAGTAAAGGTTTAATGGAATGGAGTTTATTGTTCACCGACAAGTTCCAAGCGGCTTGCCAAGAGTTACGAATATATGTGTTGATTCAACTTTTAAAATCCGTATACGGTAATTTGGTATTAGATATATGTAAACATAATGCTGCCTTAGCAGCACTATCAGCTCTATCATTACCACGTATTCCTACATGGCTAGGAAGCCAGCAGAAAATAATAACATTATCAACTATAAGAGAATTGTACTTTTCTAAAAGTTGAAGTACATCTGGATTACCATGTTTCATATTACCCAGTGCTTGAAGAGATGAAAGGGAATCAGAAAATATTACAAAATGGTCATCATCAGATTCCTGAATTGCCTTAAGTTCAGCTGAGAAGATAGAGGCATTGTCAGGCAGGCGGCTCTTTATGCTATGTTTGTGAAAAACAGCTGCTGCAGCTACCTTGTCTCCATCTTTAGAACCATCTGTGTATATATGTTGAAAGTTACTGTATTTCGATTTAATTTCATTAAATTTGCTTTGAAAGATAGTAGGATCTGTAATGGATTTGTTATTATTACAAAGATCAAAAATAATTGTTGGTGTTTCCAAAGTCCACGGTGGAATTTGTGGTACTTTGTTCTTGGCAATCAAATTTAGGTCGATTTCAGTGACTCTTAATTTTGGTTTATTAAAATGGCCGAATGGCCTTCGGTTTTCGATCAAAAAGAAGTTCATAATTAGGATTAAAAACAGTATCGAAAGTTGGATTTGAAGGGTTAGATTGTAACTTAATGGTATACTGAAGGGCTAATTTGTCCCGTCTATGAGACAGTGTTGGTTCGTTAGCTTCAACATATAGACATTCGGCTGGTGATGCACGAAAGGCTCCTAAGGCGAGTCGTAATCCTTGATTACGTATAGGATCGAGCATCTGCAAGTAAGACTTGCGAGTCGATCCATATACTATTGAGCCGTAGTCCAGCTTGGATCTGATAAGAGATCTGTAAAGTCGCAAGAGGACCTTTCGATCTGCTCCCCAATTAGTGTTTGCAACAACTTTAAGTAAGTTAAGAGCTTTAATGCATTTGGCCTTCAAGTATTTAAGGTGTGGTATAAACATTAATTTACGGTCAAAAATAAGACCTAGAAATTTTGTATCATCCACTACTGGTAAAGGTGAACCGCCAAGTGTTAGATGAGGGTCTTCGTGATGTTTGCGTAGTTGACAAAAGTGCATACAATTGGTTTTAGATTTAGAAAATGTAAAACCATTTTCATCAGACCAGGTCTGAAGTTTATTGAGACATTGTTTTAAATGTCTCTCAATAGTATTCATGTTTTTTGCACGATAACATATAACAAAGTCGTCAACATATAGAGAACAATCCACACCTGGATTGATGCATTTTACTATTTATATTAAAAAGGGTGACAGAGAGTATGCTGCCCTGTGGAACACCCATCTCCTGTTCATGAATATCAGAGAGGGTTGAACCCATTCGGACACGAAACTGCCTATCATCTAAGAATTTCTCTATAAAAATGGGTAATCGGCCTCTAAGACCAAGGTCATAAAGATCATTCATAATACCGTACTTCCATGCAGTATCATAAGCTTTCTCCAAGTCAAAAAATACAGCGACTAGATGTTCTTTTTTATAAAAGCTTCCCTAATAAACGATTCAAATCGAATGAGATTGTCTGTTGTGCCTCGTTGGCGCCGGAATCCACTTTGATACTTTGTTATCAGTTTGTTGGACTCCAGGTACCTAACGAATCTCTCATTAATCATTCGTTCCATGGTTTTACATATACAACTCGTTAAAGCGAATGGGCGATAATTTATTGGGTCCGTATGATCCTTTCCAGGTTTGCGGACTGGAATAACGATTGCTTCCCGCCAAGAATCGGGGAAGTTTCCCGTCACCTAAACTTTATTAAATATGTCAAGAAGGGTAGAGAAACAGGATTCAGGTAAATGTTTTAATATATTGATAATGGATATCATCAGGACCAGCTGATGTATCATGAGCCTTTTTAACGGACTCCCGAGGTTCTTTGAGAGTGAATAGTTTATTGTATTTCTCCAAGTTTTTCGACTTGAAGTTCACCTTCTTCAGTTCTTTTTGTTTCTTATTTTAAAGAAAATTTTGTTGACAATTTTCAAAAGAAGACTTTTTTAAAACGTTTCTGCTAAAGTGTTTGTAATATCTTTGACAGATGTTATATCTCCATTATCTGTTTTAAGATGATTTACGAACTAGAATTACCTTTACCACTTATTTTCCGGACCATGTCCCATGTCTTCTTAAGAGATGAGCGAGAATTCAGCCTAGAGACGTAAGATCTCCAGGACTTCCTCTTGCTATCCTTAATAGTACGACGGGCTTTCGCACGAAAAACTCTAAAGTTATCTAAATTTGTTTGAGTTGGCCGCAAGTTAAAATTATTTAATGCAGCTTTACGATCGCTAACTGCCTTTTTGCAGTCATCGTCGTACCATGGTTTATGTGGGCGTTTTGGATTTGCCGAGGTTTTTGTAACAGCTATATCATGAAGAGTTTTGGTAAAAGGAGTAGTTGAGTCTTCGACATCCTCGAAAACGGAAGGCTTTAATTGTTCCTCGCAAAGAGATTGAAACGTAGTCCAATCAGCCTTGCGAAGTTTCCATCGTTGCGTTTTTTCGAGAAGTGGAGGGCCGATATTTTCAAGAAATATGGGGAAGTGGTCACTTCCACAGAGGTCGTCTCCAACACTCCACGAAAAATCCATCAAAAGCGTTGAATCGCATATTGTTAAATCAATGGAAGAATGAGAGCCTGTAGCAGGATGTAAATAAGTATGTGACTTATTACAGGGAGTAAGTATGTACCATTAAAAAGACACAAATTGTTTTTGGCTAAGAAATCCTCAATTTTCTTGCCTTTATCGTTTATATCTTTACAACCCCAGATGTAGTTGTGTGCATTAAAATCACCCAAGAGTATAAAAGGTGATGGCAATTGTGCAACTAGGTGATTTAGATGTTTAGGGTCTAGTGAAGAACTAGGTTGTAAATATAAGGAACATATTGTTATAACTCTGTGCATCGTAACACTGACCGCAATAACTTGCACATTTGTTTTCAATGCAACAGGTTTCGATTACCGATTATCGAAACTCCACCAGTCATATCCGTATGATCCTTTGAAGGTTTGGGGACTGGAATAACGATTGGAATTAACTATACAATCATATCACAAATATGATTGTATAGTGAGTATTGTTTAAAAGATACCTTATCACTTGTCTTCAAGAATGTTTCTTGAAGACAAAAGGCTCTAGGGTTGTGTTCATTTAAAATTAAGATGATTTCATCATAATTTGGTTTCAAACCTCGACAATTCCATTGAATGATCATATTAGTTTTACCCATTATTTAGCACTAAGGCGATTTTTAATTTTATTTTTATTTTTGGCCTTAGATTTAGGAGAGGTATTAGGAGACTCAAGCAGTGACATCTTCACTGATGAATCCTCCTCCCTGGAAGAAGTCAACTGAAGTGGCACCTCGACTAACTTTTCATGAGAGGATAGAAGTGGCAGTGCAGCTGCTGGCTCTGAAATGTCCATAAGCTGTTCGAATTTGTTATGCAGCTCAAAAGGGCCGTTAGACACCTTTGGCTGCTCCTTGTGCTCCCTAGTTGAAGAAGCACTAGGCTTTCCAACTTCCTTAGTTGGAGCAGCACTAGGCCTTCCAACCGAGGAAGTATTAGGCTTCACGACTGGGGATCTACTAGACTTCACAGTCTTAGAAGGACCCGCTTTCCAATTCTGAGAAATTGACGTGCTCTTGACATTGCCAGAGCTTGCCGATTTTGTGTTTGATTTAAATGAAAAAGTTTGATTAGGTGAACAATTTAATTTTGATTTGTTAAGTTGTATTTGTTGACTTTTATTTGGATTTGATACTGAGAAAGTATTCTTTGTATTTTTAATTTCTGACTGTGGTTCGTATTGCGTACTTGCATCCCTGCATTCTATGTGTGTTGCTGTTGTTTTGAGAATAGATGCGTAAGAGGTCGGACTTTTATATTTTTCTTCAGTCAATTTTCGTGCTTCTGGAAAGGGAATGTTTTGTGTATATTTAACTGTTATGATTTCATTTTCTTTTTTGAATTTTTCACATAATTTTGAATTTGTGTGATGTCCTAGACCGCAGTTGGTACATTTGAGGGCGTTAGGACAATCTGATTCGTTATGCTTGAATGCAGACTCGCCACAATTACCACAAAGTTCTTCTTTAGTACACTGGACTTGTGGTGCCCAAAGGCTTGGCAATTGTAGCAACGTAACGGGTTTGGAATGTAGGCGTCAACATATAATTGCAGATATGCCACCTTTATTGTTCTTGGTGTTGCAAATGTGAGGACGATAGTATTTCATTAATAATTTTGAATGCAGAGTTGTGTTTGAATACTGAGCTGGCTCAGAGACCGATATTCGTTTTAAACATACACAAAGTCATTTTGAATGCAGAGCTGGGTTTGAATTTCGAGCTGGCTCTGAGATCGATATTCGTTTTAAACGTGAACCAAGTCATTTTGAATATCGAGCTGGGTTTGAATTTCGAGATGGCTCTGAGATCGGTATCCGTTTTAAACGTATAACAAGCCATTTTGAATACAGAGCTGGGTTTGAATTTCGAGCTGGCTCTGAGATCGATATTCGTTATAAACATACAAAAAGGCATTTTGAATGCAGAGCTGGGTTTGAATTTCGAGTGGCTCTGAGATCGATATTCGTTTTAAACGTGAACCAAGTCATTTTGAATATCGAGCTGGGTTTGAATTTCGAGCTGGCTCTGAGATCGATATTCGTTTTAAACATACACAAAGTCATTTTGAATGCAGAGCTGAGTTTGAATTTCGAGCTGGCTCTGAGATCGCTATTCGTTTTGAACGTATAACAAGCCATTTTGAATACAGAGCTGGGTTTGAATTTCGAGCTGGCCTTGAGATCGATATTCGTTTTAAACATACACAAAGTCATTTTGCATGCAGAGCTGAGTTTGAATTTCGAGCTGGCTCTGAGACCGGTATTCGTTTTAAACGTATAACAAGCCATTTTGAATATCGAGCTGGGTTTGAATTTCGAGCTGGCTCTGAGATCGATATTCGTTTAAAACGTATAACAAGACATTTTGAATACAGAGCTGGGTTTGAATTTCGAGCTGGCTCTGAGATCGATATTCGTTTTAAAAATACACAAAGTCATTTTGAATGCAGAGCTGCGTTTGAATTTCGAGCTGGCTCTGAGATCGATATTCGTTATAAACATACACCAAGCCATTTTGAATATCGAGCTGGGTTTTAATTTCGAGCTGGCTCTGAGATCGATATTCGTTTTAAACGTATAACAAGGCATTTTGAATACAGAGCTGGGTTTGAATTTCGAGCTGGCTCTGAGATCGATATTCGTTTTAAACATACACAAAGTCATTGTGAATGCAGAGCTGGGTTTGAATTTCGAGCTGGCTCTGAGATCGGTATTCGTTTTAAACGTATAACAAGCTATTTTGAATACAGAGCTGTGTTTGAATTTCGAGCTGGCTCTGAGATCGATATTCGTTTTAAACATACACCAAGGCATTATGAATGCCAAGCTGGGTTTGAATGCAGAGCTGGCTCTGAGATCGATATTCGTTTTAAACATATACCAAGTCATTTTGAATATCGAGCTGGGTTGGAATAAAGAGCTGGCTCTGAGATCGATATTCGTATAAAACATACACCAAGCCATTTTGAATATCGAGCTGGATTTGAATTTCGAGCTGGCTCTAAAATCGATATTCGTTACAAACATACAAGTCATTTTGAATGCAGAGCTGGGTTTGAATGCAGAGCTGGCTCTGAGATCGATATTCGTTTTAGACATATACCAAGTCATTTTGAATATCGAGCTGTGCTTGGATTTCGAGCTGGCTCTGAGATCGGTATTCATTTTAAACATACAACAACGCATTTTTAATATCGAGTTGGGTTTGAATTTCGAGCTGGCTCTGAGATCGATATTCGTTATAAACATGCACAAAGTCATTTTGAATGCAGAGCTGGGTTTGACTGCAGAGCTGGCTCTGAGATCGATATTCGTTTTAAACATGCACCAAATCATGTTGAATGCAGAGCTGGGTTTGTATGCAGAGCTGGCTCTGAGATCGATATTCGTTTTAAACTTACACCAAGGCATTATGGATGCAGAGCTGGATTTAAATACAGAGCTGGCTCTGAGATCGATATTCGTTTTAAACATGCACAAAGTCATTTTGAATGCAGAGCTGGGATTGAATGCAGAGCTGGCTCTGAGATCGATATTCGTTTTAAACATGCACAAAGTCATTTTATAATATTCGTTTAAACTGCGGAAGACGCCATTTTGAATATCGAGCTGGTTTTGAATTTCGAACTGGCTCTGAGATCGATATTTCTTTTAAACGTACAATACAGCAATTTGAATACAGAGCTGGCTTTGAATTTCAAGCCTGCTGTGAAATCAATATTCATTTAAACTGCAGGAGAAGGCACGTTCTCCAAAATATTTATTCTAATTCAATTTAATTCGATTTAATTTAGCATTTATTTCGATTTCTCTTAACAAAATTTCAGCAATACATATGTACATAAAAATCGATGTTGTCAATGATGAAATATATACTTAGATGACTGTCAAAACGTTAAGTTCAAAGCTTTAGCGATTTCTTTCTTTTACCCATTAATGCTGACATTGGTGTAAATGTTATTATACAATGCATATTAATTACACATTCTTTTCCTTTTAAGTTTTGTTAAATTTTCACTAATTTGCATTCAAACCCATCATGCTATTCAAAATGGCTTGGTATATGTTTAAAACGAATATCGATCTCAGAGCCAGCTCGAAATTCAAACCCAGCTCGATATTCAAAATGACTTGGTTCACGTTTAAAACGAATATCGATCTCAGAGCCAGCTCGAAATTCAAACCCAGCTCTGTATTCAAAATGATTTTGTGTATGTTTAAAACGAATATCGATCTCAGAGCCAGCTCGAAATTCAAACCCAGCTCCATATTCAAAATAGCTTGTTATGAGTTTAAAACGAATACCGATCTCAGAGCAAGCTCTAAATTTAAACCAGCTCGATATTCAAAATGACACGGTTCACGTTTAAAACGAATATCGATCTCAGAGCCAGCTCGAAAATCAAACCAAGCTCTGCGTTCAAAATGACTTTGTGTATGTTTAAAACCAATATCGATCTCAGAGCCAGCTCGAAATTCAAACCCAGCTCTCTATTCAAAATGCCTTGTTATACGTTTAAAACCAATATCGATCTCAGAGCCACCTCAATATTCAAAATGGCTTGTTATACATTTAAACGAATACCGATCTCAGAGCCAGCTCGAAATTCAAGCTCGATATTCAAAATGACTTGGTTCACGTTTAAAACGAATATCGATCTCAGAGCCAGATCGAAATTCAAACCCAGCTCTGCATTCATAATGACTTTGTGTATGTTTAAAACAAATATCGATCTCAGAGCCAGCTCGAAATTCAAACCCAGCTCTCTATTCAAAATGCCTTGTTATACATTTAAAACGAATATCGATCTCAGAGCCAGCTCGAAATTCAAACCCAGCTCTGCATTCAAAATGACTGTGTGTATGTTTAAAACGAATATCGATCTCAGAGCGAGCCCGAAATTCAAACCCAGCTCTGTACTTAAAATGGCTTGTTAAACGTTTAAAACGAATATCGATCTCAGAGCCAGCTCGAAATTCAAACCCACCTGGATATTCAAAATGACTTGTTATACGTTTAAAACGAATATCGATCTCAGAGCCAGCTCAAAATTCAAACCCAGCTCTGCATTTAAATTCACTTTGTGTATGTTTAAAACAAATATCGATCTCACAGCCACCTCGAAATTCAAACCCAGATCTGTATTCAAAATGGCTTGCTATACATTTAAAACGAATATCGATATCAGAGCCAACTCGAAATTCAAACCCAGCTCTGCATTCAAAATGACTTTGTGTATGTTTAAAACGAATATCGATCTCAGAGCCAGCTTAAAATTCAAACCCAGCTCTGTATTCAAAATGCCTTGTTATACGTTTAAAACGAATATCGATCTCAGAGCCACCTCGGAATTCAAACCCAGCTCCATATTCAAAATGGCTTGTTATACGTTTAAAACGAATACCGATCTCAGAGCCAGCTCCAAATTCAAACCCAGCTCGATATTCAAATTGGCTTGGTTCACGTTTAAAACGAATATCGATCGCAGAGACAGTTCGAAATTCAAACCCAGCTCTGCATTCAAAATGACTTTGTGTATGTTTAAAACGAATATCGATCTCAGAGCCAGCTCGAAATTCAAACCAAACTCTGTATTCAAAATGCCTTGTTATATGTTTAAAACGAATATCGATCTCAGAGCCAGCTCGAAATTCAAAACCAGCTCTGCATTCAAAATGGCTCTGTGTATGTTTAAAATGAATATCGATCTCAGAGCCAGCTCGAAATTCAAACCCAACTATGTATTCAAAATGGCTTGTTATACGTTTAAAACGAATACCGATCTCAGAGCCAGCTCGAAATTCAAACCCAGCTCCATATTCAAAATGGCTTGTTATACGTTTAAAACGAATACCGATCCCAGAGCCAGCTCGAAATTCAAACCCAGCTCGATATTCAAAATGACTTGGTTCACGTTTAAAACGAATATCGATCTCAGAGCCAGCTCTGCATTCAAACCCAGCTCTGCATTCAAAATGATTTTGTGTATGTTTAAAACGAATATCGATCTCAGAGCCAGCTCGAAATTCAAACCCAGCTCTGTATTCAAAATGGCTTGTTATACGTTTAAAACGAATACCGATCTCAGAGCCAGCTCGAAATTCAAACCCAGCTCCATATTCAAAATGACTTGGTTCACGTTTAAAACGAATATCGATCTCAGAGCCACTCGAAATTCAAACCCAGCTCTGCATTCAAAATGACTTTGTGTATGTTTAAAACGAATATCGATCTCAGAGCCAGCTCGAAATTCAAACCCAGCTCTGCATTCAAAATGACTTTGTGTATGTTTAAAACGATTACCGATCTCAGAGCCAGCTCGAAATTCAAACCCAGCTCTGTATTCAAAATGGCTTGTTATACGTTTAAAACGAATACCGATCCCAGAGCCAGCTCGAAATTCCAACCCAGCTCTCTATTCAAAATGCCTTGTTATACATTTAAACGAATATCGATCTCAGAGCCAGCTTGAAATTCAAACCCAGCTCTGCATTCAAAATGACTTTGTGTTTGTTAAAAACGAATTTCGATCTCAGAGCCAGCTCGAAATTCAAACCCAGCTCTGTATAAAATGGCTTGTTATACGTTTAAAACGAATACCGATCTCAGAGCCAGCTCGAAATTCAAGCCTAGCTCGATATTCAAAATGGCTTGTTATACGTTTAAAACGAATACCGATCTCAGAGCTAGATCGAAATTCAAACCCAGTTCGATATACAAAATGACTTGGTTCATATCGATCTCAGAGCCAGCTCGAGATTCAAACCCAGCTCTGCATTCAAAATGACTTTGTGTATGTTTAAAACGAATATCGATCTTAGAACCAGTTAAAAATTCAAACCCAGCTCTGTATTCAAAATGCCTTGTTATACGTTTAAAACGAATATCGATCTCAGAGCCAGCTCGGAATTCAAACCCAGCTCGATATTCAAAATGCCTTGTTATATGTTTAAAACGAATATCGATCTCAGAGCCAGCTCGAAATTCAAACCCAGCTCCATATTCAAAATAGCTTGTTATACGTTTAAAACAAATACCGATCTCAGAGCCAGCTCGAAATTCAAACCCAGCTCTGCATTCAAAATGATTATGTGTATGTTTAAAACGAATATCAATCTCAGAGCCTGCTCGAAATTCAAACCGAGCTCTGTATTCAAAATGTCTTGTTATACGTTTAAAACGAATACCGATCCCAGAGCCAGCTCGAAATTCCATCCCAGCTCTCTATTCAAAATGCCTTGTTATACATTTAAACGAATATCGATCTCAGAGCCAGCTTGAAATTCAAACCAAGCTCTGCATTCAAAATGACTTTGTGTTTGTTAAAAACGAATTTCGATCTCAGAGCCAGCTCGAAATTCAAACCCAGCTCTGTATAAAATGGCTTGTTATACGTTTAAAACGAATATCGATCTCAGAGCCAGCTCCAAATTCAAACCCACCTCGATATTCAAAATGACTCGTTATACGTTTAAAACGAATATCGATCTCAGAGCCAGCTCAAAATTCAAACCCAGCTCTGCATTTAAAATGACTTTGTGTATGTTTAAAACGAATATTGATCTCAAAGCCATCTTGAAATTCAAACCCAGCTCTGTATTCAAAATGGCTTGTTATACGTTTAAAACGAATACCGATCTCAGAGCCAGCTCGAAATTCAAACCCAGCTCGATATTCAAAATGACTTGGTTCACGTTTAAAACAAATATCGATATCAGAGCCAGCTCGAAATTCAAACCCAACTCTGCATTCAAAATGACTTTGTGTATGTTTAAAACGAATATCGATCTCAAAGACACCTCGAAATTCAAACCCAGCTCTGTATTCAAAATGGCTTGTTATACGTTTAAAACGAATACCGATCTCAGAGCCAGCTCGAAATTCAAACCCAGCTCGATATTCAAAATGGCTTGTTATACGTTTAAAACGAATACCGATTTCAGAGCTAGATCGAAATTCAAACCCAGTTCGATATACAAAATGACTTGGTTCATATCGATCTCAGAGCCAGCTCGAGATTCAAACCCAGCTCTGCATTCAAAATGACTTTGTGTATGTTTAAAACGAATATCGATCTTAGAGCCAGTTAAAAATTCAAACCCAGCTCTGTATTCAAAATGCCTTGTTATACGTTTAAAACGAATATCGATCTCAGAGCCAGCTCGGAATTCAAACCAAACTCTGTATTCAAAATGCCTTGTTATATGTTTAAAACGAATATCGATCTCAGAGCCAGCTCGAAATTCAAAACCAGCTCTGCATTCAAAATGGCTCTGTGTATGTTTAAAATGAATATCGATCTCAGAGCCAGCTCGAAATTCAAACCCAACTATGTATTCAAAATGGCTTGTTATACGTTTAAAACGAATACCGATCTCAGAGCCAGCTCGAAATTCAAACCCAGCTCCATATTCAAAATGGCTTGTTATACGTTTAAAACGAATACCGATCCCAGAGCCAGCTCGAAATTCAAACCCAGCTCGATATTCAAAATGACTTGGTTCACGTTTAAAACGAATATCGATCTCAGAGCCAGCTCTGCATTCAAACCCAGCTCTGCATTCAAAATGATTTTGTGTATGTTTAAAACGAATATCGATCTCAGAGCCAGCTCGAAATTCAAACCCAGCTCTGTATTCAAAATGGCTTGTTATACGTTTAAAACGAATACCGATCTCAGAGCCAGCTCGAAATTCAAACCCAGCTCCATATTCAAAATGACTTGGTTCACGTTTAAAACGAATATCGATCTCAGAGCCACTCGAAATTCAAACCCAGCTCTGCATTCAAAATGACTTTGTGTATGTTTAAAACGAATATCGATCTCAGAGCCAGCTCGAAATTCAAACCCAGCTCTGCATTCAAAATGACTTTGTGTATGTTTAAAACGATTACCGATCTCAGAGCCAGCTCGAAATTCAAACCCAGCTCTGTATTCAAAATGGCTTGTTATACGTTTAAAACGAATACCGATCCCAGAGCCAGCTCGAAATTCCAACCCAGCTCTCTATTCAAAATGCCTTGTTATACATTTAAACGAATATCGATCTCAGAGCCAGCTTGAAATTCAAACCCAGCTCTGCATTCAAAATGACTTTGTGTTTGTTAAAAACGAATTTCGATCTCAGAGCCAGCTCGAAATTCAAACCCAGCTCTGTATAAAATGGCTTGTTATACGTTTAAAACGAATACCGATCTCAGAGCCAGCTCGAAATTCAAGCCTAGCTCGATATTCAAAATGGCTTGTTATACGTTTAAAACGAATACCGATCTCAGAGCTAGATCGAAATTCAAACCCAGTTCGATATACAAAATGACTTGGTTCATATCGATCTCAGAGCCAGCTCGAGATTCAAACCCAGCTCTGCATTCAAAATGACTTTGTGTATGTTTAAAACGAATATCGATCTTAGAACCAGTTAAAAATTCAAACCCAGCTCTGTATTCAAAATGCCTTGTTATACGTTTAAAACGAATATCGATCTCAGAGCCAGCTCGGAATTCAAACCCAGCTCGATATTCAAAATGCCTTGTTATATGTTTAAAACGAATATCGATCTCAGAGCCAGCTCGAAATTCAAACCCAGCTCCATATTCAAAATAGCTTGTTATACGTTTAAAACAAATACCGATCTCAGAGCCAGCTCGAAATTCAAACCCAGCTCTGCATTCAAAATGATTATGTGTATGTTTAAAACGAATATCAATCTCAGAGCCTGCTCGAAATTCAAACCCAGCTCTGTATTCAAAATGTCTTGTTATACGTTTAAAACGAATACCGATCCCAGAGCCAGCTCGAAATTCCATCCCAGCTCTCTATTCAAAATGCCTTGTTATACATTTAAACGAATATCGATCTCAGAGCCAGCTTGAAATTCAAACCAAGCTCTGCATTCAAAATGACTTTGTGTTTGTTAAAAACGAATTTCGATCTCAGAGCCAGCTCGAAATTCAAACCCAGCTCTGTATAAAATGGCTTGTTATACGTTTAAAACGAATATCGATCTCAGAGCCAGCTCCAAATTCAAACCCACCTCGATATTCAAAATGACTCGTTATACGTTTAAAACGAATATCGATCTCAGAGCCAGCTCAAAATTCAAACCCAGCTCTGCATTTAAAATGACTTTGTGTATGTTTAAAACGAATATTGATCTCAAAGCCATCTTGAAATTCAAACCCAGCTCTGTATTCAAAATGGCTTGTTATACGTTTAAAACGAATACCGATCTCAGAGCCAGCTCGAAATTCAAACCCAGCTCGATATTCAAAATGACTTGGTTCACGTTTAAAACAAATATCGATATCAGAGCCAGCTCGAAATTCAAACCCAACTCTGCATTCAAAATGACTTTGTGTATGTTTAAAACGAATATCGATCTCAAAGACACCTCGAAATTCAAACCCAGCTCTGTATTCAAAATGGCTTGTTATACGTTTAAAACGAATACCGATCTCAGAGCCAGCTCGAAATTCAAACCCAGCTCGATATTCAAAATGGCTTGTTATACGTTTAAAACGAATACCGATCTCAGAGCTAGATCGAAATTCAAACCCAGTTCGATATACAAAATGACTTGGTTCATATCGATCTCAGAGCCAGCTCGAGATTCAAACCCAGCTCTGCATTCAAAATGACTTTGTGTATGTTTAAAACGAATATCGATCTTAGAGCCAGTTAAAAATTCAAACCCAGCTCTGTATTCAAAATGCCTTGTTATACGTTTAAAACGAATATCGATCTCAGAGCCAGCTCGGAATTCAAACCCAGCTCGATATTCAAAATGCCTTGTTATATGTTTAAAACGAATATCGATCTCAGAGCCAGCTCGAAATTCAAACCCAGCTCCATATTCAAAATAGCTTGTTATACGTTTAAAACAAATACCGATCGCAGAGCCAGCTCGAAATTCAAACCCAGCTCTGCATTCAAAATGATTATGTGTATGTTTAAAACGAATATCAATCTCAGAGCCTGCTCGAAATTCAAACCCAGCTCTGTATTCAAAATGTCTTGTTATACGTTTAAACCGAATATCGATCTCAGAGCCAGCTCGAAATTCAAACCCAGCTCGATATTCAAAATGACTTGGTTCACGTTTAAAACGAATATCGATCTCAGAGCCAGCTCTAAATGCAAACACAGCTCTGCATTCAAAATGACTTTGTGTATTTTTAAAACGAATATCGATCTCAGAGCCAGCTCGAAATTCAAACCCAGCTCTGTATTCAAAATGGCTTGTTATACGTTTAAAACGAATATCGATCTCAGAGCCAGCTCGAAATTCAAACCCAGCTCCATATTCAAAATAGCGTGTTATACGTTTAAAACGAGTACCGATCTCAGAGCCAGCTCGAAATTCAAACCCAGCTCTGCATTCGAAATGACTTTGTGTATGTTTAAAACGAATATCGATCTCAGAGCCAGCTCGAAATTCAAACCCAGCTCTGTATTCAAAATGCCATGTTATACATTTTAAACGAATACCGATCTCAGAGCCAGCTCGAAATTAAAACCCAGCTCGATATTCAAAATGACTTGGTTCAAGTTTAAAACGAATATCGATCTCAGAGCCAGCTCGAAATTCAAACCCAGCTCTGTATTCAAAATGGCTTGTTATACGTTTAAAACGAATACCGATCTCAGAGCCAGCTCGAAATTCAAACCCAGCTCGATATTCAAAATGACTTGGTTCACGTATAAAACAAATATCGATCTCAGAGCCAGGTCGAAATCCAAACCCAGCTCTGCATTCAAAATGACTCTGTGTATGTTTAAAACGAATATCGATCTCAGAGCCAGCTCGAAATTCAAACCCAGCTCTGTATTCAAAATGCCTTGTTTTAATGTTTAAAACGAATATCGATCTCATAGCCAGCTCGAAATTCAAACCAAGCTCGATATTCCAAATGGCTTGTTATACGTTTAAAACGAATACCGATCTCAGAGCCAGCTCGAAATTCAAACCCAACTCGATATTCAAAATGACTTGGTTCACGTTTAAAACGAATATCGATCTCTGAGCCAGCTCGAAATTCAAACCCAGCTCTGCATTCAAAATGACTTTGTGTATGTTTATAACGAATATCGATCTCAGAGCCAGCTCGAAATTCAAACCCAGATCTGTATTCAAAATGACTTGGTTCACGTTTAAAACGAATATCGATCTCAGAGCCAGCTCGAAATTCAAAATGACTTGGTTCACATTTAAAACGAATATCGATCTCAGAGCCAGCTCGGAATTCAAACCCAGCTCGATAGTCAAAATGGTTTGTTATACGTTTGAAACGAAAACCGATCTCAGAGCCAGCTCGAAATTCAAACCCAGCTCCATATTCAAAATGACTTGGTTCACGTTTAAAACGAATATCGATCTCAGAGCCAGCTCGAAATTCAAACCCTGCTCTGCATTCAAAATGACTTTGTGTGTGTTTAAAACGAATATCGTTGTCACAGCCAGCTCGAAATTCAAAAACAGCTCTGCATTCAAAATGACTTTGT
>JAWPHD010013917.1:0-64833 GCA_037043455.1 Cyrtodaria siliqua | reverse complement strand
GGGAAGCAATCTGTATATAATTAATGTAGGGAGTAAGCGTACTCTTACTTTCCTTGTTTCATAAAAATTATTGGTGGGGAAAGAACAGATTGTCTTTGTTTTGCTGATGTAATCAAGATCATGAAAACTGTTTGGATTGGTGACAAAGAATCCATATTTTACACCGATTTTTAGTCACGACTAGTGCGGTTTCCCCCGATACCAATTTTCTAGATATCAACTTTAAAGGTCATAATATATTGCTTACAAAATAGGCTAGACCTTTGTTTGATGGAAAGTAAATTGAAAAATTTACATGTATTTTACGCGTATATCTAGGTGATCATATTGTATCGATGTTTATTATTAGTTTTTATTTATTTATTTTTCACTTTATAATAAGGACCAGACTTCTGTGTCTGATACAGATATACCCCTCAAACCCTCGCCCTCCCTGCCTAGCTGAGATGTTGGTCATTTCTGTCGATGCTGCAGCCATATTGTAACTGGTAAATAATTGATAATCGATCGGTTGAGGTAGTAACTGATAGACTTGTGATCCTGAAATGTTCACAGAGTTCCATACACTAGACGTACCCACTTAAAGATGAATGGCCACCCTTTTTGTAGTATTATCAATTAACAAATTTAACTATTAAAATATGAACATTTCTTGATAGTCCCGAAACATATATTTAAAACCGCTACCAAGTTGTATGTAAACATAAGTATTATTTGCATGACGTACACTGCGTGACTGCACGGGGAAATGAGGTAAATCTGAATTGTATAGCTGCACAACTATTGTCAGATAATTGATAAATACATTTACCTGTGGATTAATTTACCTGTTCAAAAGTTTTCTACATCATCAAATAAAATCTTATTCTTGCTTTTCACAGATATTGCAATGTGAGAATTGTAAATGTCTATTGTTGTGGATTTCGATTTAAATAAACATAAACATGTTCATGAAACAAACATGGCCGGAGAACTTTAAAGAAATGCTAGGTGCTCAGAGACTGACATGTGTACTTACCCATCCTCCTCTTTCTAAGATCCACGGAGCAAACGTATCCACAATGAAGTTTACAACCCAATTTATTATAGCTCTAATTAAAGGTATCTTGTCTAGCGCCTGAAACGATAACACGTGTATATGAGTATATATACATATATTGTGCCTCCAAGAATGGTGAAACAACAAATGATAGAATTTATCAATTAGGTTATTCTCGAGACTAACTTTTTAATTGTTATTTTTTCCCAGTAAAAGTAAAGTTCAAAGTATTATATACTGCTATTCACCTAGATACATGTACTGTTCAATATAAAAATTGTTATTCGGGGCCTCAATTTATATACCTGAGCTATTCGGTCATAAAACATGTTAGCAGTAAGTAAGCAAGCTTTCCATACTTTTTCAATGATCATTTTGCGTTCGGAAATACGTCCTTAACAAGATACACCTCTGACTGATCAGTGAGAAATACGAGTATCCTTCTGTCTGATTCACAATGTTATAACAGAGCTTGGTCGAGAATGTTTTCTTAACTGGAGGAAGGCATAAACTCATTTTCAAATAATATCAAAAAAAAATATTTTTTTTAAAGAAAACTTCTCACGGGTGTAGGTAACAAGCATGTGCTGTCACAACACCAACAATTGCATGACTTCTTTGCATTAGGCCAAATAAAAATTATACCTGTGTTTACTGTAACATTGCTGAAAAAATTGGGTAGGTAGGTAGGCATTTTATTTTATTTTATTTTTTTATTTTATTTTTTGGCGAAGTTAATTTAAGGTGGCGATGAGCTTTGATGAATGGGAAAATGTGGTATTTTAAAAACAACAATAGATAACAATATGAAATTGTGTATACATGTGTTATTGTTTCCCAAAAGGCATGGCAACAACTGGATCTTTTCCCAATCACTTGCAATTATTGCAAAGGGGTAAAACAGTTTAATTTATTTTTCGCAAGTCCGGAAGAGGGTCAGTTCCAACAGCAGGACAATGAGCACATGAGTCGGCTGTGATAGGGTGAACATAATTATTAAAAAAAAAAAAATTTTTTTTTTTTTTTTATTTTTTTTTTAATATTTTTTTTTTTTTTCAATAAAAAAAAAATGAGTCGGGGGTGTTTTCAGCGGGTCGGTCGGGTTACAGGTAAACTCAGGTATAATTTTATTTGGCCTTAGTACAACAAGCTGATTGTTGGCGATGCCAAACATCAGACAATGTCAACTGTGTGCAAGAAAAATAATTAAATCAATTGGTAATTTTGTAGTTCGGATACTGAAATACCGCGCTCGAGGTGCTCTGGAGGATGTCCGATTAAAACAGTCTACTGAGAGTTGAAAGATGCTCATTCTTAACTGGATAGTCCACAAGATTCTTATAGTTCTACATATACATGTATAGTGGTAAATCTTTAAAAAAAAATATCTACCTTTAAAGGCCATTTTATAACTCAAATAAAATATAAAGTGGGCAACTCGTCCCCAGCGCATGACGCCATCTTGGAAGAAATCATTGGCTACGTTGAGAAAGGTCTGCTGAGGGCATCCGGAGGCACTTTGGCTATAATCCTGGAAATACAGGCCATAATGTCCAAGTTACGATACCAGAATGTTATAGTTTGGGTTAATTTTCAAACAAGAGTTATCCCTCTTCCTACTGCTTTTGAAATAAACAGCAGACTATAAATTTCCACTATCAAATTTTGTTACACAAATATTTTCCATGACTTACAAAGAAAAACAATTAGATAAAAGTTGCTAATTTATTAGTATTTATACCAAAATAGCTCGTTATGAATGTTTTATACTTTAAAACTTATAGAAATATTTTCATTGAAATTTGCAAACTTGAACTTTTAAAAGCCTAAAAATAATATCAAGAATGGCTGGCGGAATTCAAGCATGGAGACAAGCTACACAATCGGTGAAAATCATTATGCAGGCGGTAGAAACCTCGACAAACAATAATATTTAAATATTTTACTAAGAATGGGAAGACATATTTAATATCCTAGACTGGGGAAAAAAAACAACTATGTCAGGCAGACATTTTTGTTACTATTTTAACCCAAAAATTGATTAATCGCTCAACATTTTATCATCAAAATAAGAAGTTGTTATCCATAAATTTGATTTTAAATTTAAGTAAAAAAATTGACTGGCGGAAAACATTTAGCCGCCATGTAACTAAAAACGGTCAGGGGATGATTTTTATTAATAAATCATACAACTTGGGGTTAGTGGGCTAAGACTCATTCCTGCTTGCCAGAGTATATCACATCAGTACTTTTTGTTAACCATTTCTGCACAATCTGTCGACTTATCTGGGAACCAGGCGGGGATGTATCGACCAATCAGATGTGTCTGTTTTTAGTTAAGCAGAAATACTAACAGATCAATAATCAATACAGATAACTGTCAGATGTTAAAGTGTGATTTTGTTGGTCAATTTAAACCTATACTTATTTAAACTAATCACACTAAGCCTTGCTTATCAATCATTTTTAAAGTTGATTTTGTTTCTTCAAAAAATCATTTAAAACACAATAGTCAACCATGACCTTGAAAGCTCTGTTCTTAACTAGAATTATTACTGAAGGTGATGAAAAACCCGCTTAAATTCTAAGTCAAACAAAGGGCCGTCAATTCTGTTATAAATTAGTAAATCTACAATGGGGTGATGTAGAGGAGACATAAGGTCATCAGTTATGTGTAATATGAAGTTTGGGAACACCCAATTCAAAAGTGTTTGAGGCAAGTAAGGGAAAATGTGTTACGTGATAGGATGGGATGGGGACAAAAATGTGTTACGCGATGCAGCATGATATCTACGGACAGATGCTGTTCCTACATGCAATATAGCCCATCTTCAAGCAGGGGATATAAATATCTACTGAGCACTGCCCACACCTATTATTAAATAACTGAGTTTAATCAGACCCCTGAGGACCACGTGTAACTCTGAGGTGTGAGAGTGTGTCCGACCCAACTGGTAAAGGAACTGATATGTAAAGAAATAGTACAGGATACAACTTGTAAAGGAATGATCTGTACAGAAATAGTACAGGACACAACTGATAAAGGAATGATCTGTACAGAAATAGTACAGGATACAACTGGTAAAGGAATGTAGTACAGGACACAACTGTAAAGAAATTATATGTACAGAAATCAGTACAGGACCCAGCTGGTAAAGGAATGCTATGTACAAAAATAGTACAGGACCCAGCTGGTAAAGGAAATGATATGTACTGAAATAGTAACAGTACACAACTGGTATAGGAATGCCATGTACAGAAATAGTACAGGACCCAGCTGGTAAAGGAATGATATGTAACAGAAATCAGTACAGGACAACTGGTAAAGGAATGATATGTACAGAAATAGTACAGGACACAACTGGTAAAGGAATGCCATGTACAGATATAGTACAGGACCCAGCTGGTAAAGGAATGATATGTACAGAAATAGTACAGGACACAACTGGTAAAGGAATGCCATGTACAGATATAGTACAGGACCCAGCTGGTAAAGGAATGATATGTACAGAAATAGTACAGGACACAACTGGTAAAGGAATGATATGTACAGAAATAGTACAGGACACAACTGGTAAAGGAATGCCATGTACAGATATAGTACAGGACCCAGCTGGTAAATGAATGATATTTACAGAAATAGTACAGAACACAACTGGTAAAGGAATGCCATGTACAGATATAGTACAGGACCCAGCTGGTAAAGGAATGATATGTACAGAAATATAACTGGACCCAGCTGGTAAATGAATAATATGTACAGAATAAGTACAGGACACAGCTGGTAAAGGAATGATATGTACAGAAATAGTACAGGACCCAGCTGGTAAAGTAATGATATGTACAGAAATAGTACAGGACCCAGCTGGTAAAGGAATGATATGTACAGAAATAGTACAGGACCCAGCTGGTATAGGAATGATATGTACAGAAATATAACTGGACCCAGCTGGTAAATGAATAATATGTACAGAATAAGTACAGGACACAGCTGGTAAAGGAATGATATGTACAGAAATAGTACAGGACCCAGCTGGTAAAGTAATGATATGTACAGAAATAGTACAGGACCCAGCTGGTAAAGGAATGATATGTACAGAAATAGTACAGGACACAGCTGGTAAAGGAATGATATGTACAGAAATAGTACAGGACACAGCTGGTAAAGGAATGATATGTACAGAAATAGTACAGGACCCAGCTGGTAAAGTAATGATATGTACAGAAATAGTACAGGACACAGCTGGTAAAGGAATATGTACAGAAATAGTACAGGACACAACTGGTAAAGAAATGATATGTACAGAAATAGTACAGGACACAGCTGGTAAAGGAATATGTACAGAAATAGTACAGGACACAACTGGTAAAGGAATGATATGTACAGAAATAGTACAGGACCCAGCTGGTAAAGGAATGATATGTACAGAAATAGTACAGGACACAGCTGGTAAAGGAATGATATGTACAGAAATAGTACAGGACACAGCTGGTAAAGGAATGATATGTACAGAAATAGTACAGGACACAACTGGTAAAGGAATGATATGTACAGAAATAGTACAGGACCCAGCTGGTAAAGGAATGATATGTACAGAAATAGTACAGGACACAGCTGGTAAAGGAATGATATGTACAGAAATAGTACAGGACACAACTGGTAAAGGAATGATATGTACAGAAATAGTACAGGACACAGCTGGTAAAGGAATGATATGTACAGAAATAGTACAGGACACAGCTGGTAAAGGAATGATATGTACAGAAATAGTACAGGACACAACTGGTAAAGGAATGATATGTACAGAAATAGTACAGGACACAGCTGGTAAAGGAATGATATGTACAGAAATAGTACAGGACCCAGCTGGTAAAGGAATGATATGTACAGAAATAGTACAGGACACAGCTGGTAAAGGAATGATATGTACAGAAATAGTACAGGACACAACTGGTAAAGGAATGATATGTACAGAAATAGTACAGGACACAGCTGGTAAAGGAATGATATGTACAGAAATAGTACAGGACACAGCTGGTAAAGGAATGATATGTACAGAAATAGTACAGGACACAGCTGGTAAAGGAATGATATGTACAGAAATAGTACAGGACCCAGCTGGTATAGGAATGATATGTACAGAAATAGTACAGGACACAGCTGGTAAAGGAATGATATGTACATGTACAGAAATAGTACAGGACCCAGCTGGTATAGGAATGATATGTACATGTACAGAAATAGTACAGGACCCAGCTTGTAAATGAATGATATGTACAGAAACAGTACCTCTGTATACGTTGGTCCTGATCCAGTTCATCTGCTATACACCTGAGAGCTCGAGCGATCTCCCTGACATGTTCCATGGGTGGACCTATAATGATATTCCAATCTCAATTAATAGTGAAATGATAAATTAAGAGTTACCAATAATAATTCATATTACGGGTATTTCAAGAACCCGTTAATAAACCTATACTTTAAATTGGCACATATACATTACTATATGACCTGACCACCTGGATATAGCTTTGACGAACGGGTTTGCAGTATAATTTTGTCGTTATTGGGCGGGTTAGTTTCCTTAAAACTAAGCACACACACACTTAGTAATGGAATTTTACAGAAATAAATGCTGTATTTGCTTTTGTTGTGTAACACGAAAACTCACCATAAATGTTGCACAAAACATCAGTGCAGATTATGGATAATCATATATGGTTTAGAATGTAAGAAATTATGTGTAATTAAGACGTAGTAAACTAGAAAATGTGTCCATGTGACATGGATACCCCACTGTAATGCTGTCAGTTGTATAAAAAAAAATGGATGTATTAAAACAGGGTTCTCAAGTCTAGAAATTATAGGGTGGCAGTCAAATCTGTTATTTTGCAGGTTTTTGATGCCATTTTGACAGCGATGCCCGGATGTTGTAGTCCTGAGAGTTACCACCCCTATACGTTTCGGTCAATACGATTGATGCGCTTAAGATCAATTTTATTTGAAATCGGCAAAACACACACAACAACATAACGTAAGCACTCGGGGCTTTTGAACTGACCATTAACATAATTATTGAAAAGAGTCAACATAGTAATAAAATAGCTATATCATCTAAGAAAGATTAAAATGGCTTTAGTCTAAAACAAGCCTGCTTTATTGCTGAAGACTGGATGACAAGCGTCTGCGTGATATTACTTAACTACATGTAACCACAGAGTACCAAATCGGTCTAGATTCAGGTTACGTTATGGTGTTTATTATGTCAACGCATACAGTTGCACATGCCTATTTTCGTCCATATGAATTTCTGGTAAATGCCCTTTGTGTTCTACATCAAGTTTGCTAAATTTATTAGGTTTTATTCTATTATTTTTTTTAAAGTGGTGCTTGACGATAGAGCTCTGAACCCTGGTAAATAAAAAAAGAAATCCTACATCTGTATGGACGGACAAGTGTAACACTATATGTCTGCTCCACTTTTGTGTCAGGGCATAAAAACACAAGACTGGTACTCACCTGAGGGTGTGCCTGGTTCCTGCAGCTCGTCAACAGCAGGTACATCTTGTATATTGTCAGCTATCAACCTTTCACATATGAATCCGTTCAGGAGTACACGTCCCTGGTTACCAATATCGTCTCGACTCAGCTGACGTTTCAACCTTGGACGCCCTTCTGAAATAGAAGTATCTACGTTATAATACCTACATTATTCATCTACACGTCAGGGCTTTCCCTTTATTATCGAGTAACTGGGGAATTTTTAAAAGTATATTTCTTCCTTTTGTTGTTGCAGACTACTAAAAATAGCCCGTCCGCTAACCAAAGTAGGACGGTTAATCACCCACCTACCCTGTGAGTACTGTATTCATCTTTTTAAGCACTTAGGTCAGCAGCCTGTGTCCTTAAGTAATTCTGATAGAGGGTGGGGACTATTAAGAAACATTACATACCTTTTCCGTATTTCCATATAATCCCGTAAAACTGACTACACCATAATGTATCATGACATGTAACATCTATCAAGTGACTTTAGTTAAGGGTTACGGATTTTGACCTATGCTGACTGACAAACGTTCAGGCCTAAAAAAAGAAATATTGTGGTTCTGGTAACATGTTCAAAATTGGTAGGTAGGGTAGGTCGGGGTTTTTTTGTTGTTTTTTAAAGGATTGTTTTTTATGAACAATAATGTTCATAAAAAACAATCCTTAAAAAAAAAAAAAAAATCCGAAATGGACCAAAAAAACGTCAGGGTCGGCGGGTATTCGTAGGTAGGGTCGGGTGACCCGAACCACACAATTATTATTTTTAGGCCTTATAATTAACAATTCATAAAGCATGCAGGGACCGCTATGGTGTACATTAAATGAAAAGAATTAGAATGACATGCTTCTCACTCGAGTGCAATATTGTATACATTAATTATTATACATTAAATTGTAAATATTATATTTTTTATATAATATCTGACGATTCTCTCCATGGCCAAAAACTGATAATCCAGACTGGGGCACTCATATACAAAACATTTCAAACAAAGCAACTAAGACGCAGTTTGGCATTAACTCCAAAAGAAACAATACTCTGGTCCGACTTCAGTTAGAATCTGCATCACCTATAGGTTCAGGGCCTTCCCCAGGAAATTTTTAAGGTGTAGGGGCAAAAGTGCGGACGACGAAATGGGGGAAGGGCGCAGGAAGGGGGTGCCCCACCTCCCGCATTAAATTTTTTTTTTGACCGATGAAAGTAAGACATTTGGCATATATCTGGCATCATATGAAATGAAATAACAATATACTAAAAGTGTCATTTTAATGTGATTTTATTTATTTATTTCACCTATTTATCAATAAAAAAAGCACCATTTTATCTTTTATATCAAAGTTTAAAAAATTCAACAGTAGGTTACAGTTCTTAGCACATTTATGTTTATTTAGCACCATAAACTCAATTATTTCACCTATTTATCAATAAAAAAAACAACATTTTATCATTTATATCAAAGTTTAAAAAAGTTACAGTTCTTAGCACTTTTATGTTCATTTAACACTAGCTCATAGCGAAGAGCGTCGAATCTTCTCTCCGTGCCAAACCTCCACTGCTTCCAAGAAATCGAACTCACTGATGGAGTAAGCCGCTATCCTTTCAATTTCTAATTACAATCAATTAAAAATTGTCTGAGTTTCTGTCACTCATTCAAATTATCCGCCATAATGAATCGTCCAACAGAGCAAACAAATCTCAAATTCAAGGTATAACTATTGTTAATCAACTTTAATTAAATAACGCAATAGTCTTTATGACCATCCACACTTAGTTTGTTGATATAATGATGAAGTTTCCCTCTTTGATTATTTATTCTGCTTATCTTCGATAGAAAGTGAGTCTGTATCAGCCAATCAGAAATGATATCAGAATCTCAGTAAAAGTCAAACATTTTTTAGAAGAACTGCTCTAGACGTTTGTCTTGAAAATAAGCAAGCATCGCATATGATCTAGACTACTTTTAACCTGTCAAACAGACGCTAGTTTTAACATGGATTTATATGTACACTGGATTTGAAACTCCCTATACGCCCCTTGTTAATTCCCGATTTATCCGCCGAATGGTCAATTAGCTGGTTTCCTGATTATTCTGCGGTAAACAACAGGGTACCTGCCAGGGTAACAGGTGCGCGGTGACCATTTTTTACGCGATCGATTATTCTGAAATGAGTTGATGTTGACATAAACCTGAATTATTAACATACTACTTCACGATCTATTTCAAATATCGAGCTAAGTTATTTAAATCTGATGTATTGCTTTTAATTTATTGAAAGAAATTATGGAATTCATACTATAACTTGTGTTTTAGTGGCGAAAATACGCTCGATAGCCATGTTGATATTCTTTTTTCTACAGTTTTCGCCATTTGCAGCTTGAAATCGAGAGTGTACATTTTTTGAAAATTTAACTTCTCTTTCATTTACGTTACGATATTCAAAGTAATTATTCCTTTATTGTGTAGAGCTGCTTGCCTGTCTTGGATTTCTGTATACCCTTTGTTTTGTTCGCAAATTACGCAGTTGAATTTGGTTGAAAATTCATAAATTATTTTTTCTAGTTTTCGCCATTTACGGCTTGACTTTGAGAATGTACATTTTTTGGAAATTTAACTTCTCTTTCATTTAGGTTACGATATTCAAAGTAATTATTCCTTCATAATGCCATTATTGTGTAGAGCTGCTTGCCGGTCTTGGATTTCTGTATAGCCTTTGTTTTGTTCGTAAATTACGCAGTTGAAATTGGTTGAAAATTAAATTCATCAATGAAATCGCCTTCATTTTTCATAAATGTATAAACGTTCTATGTGAAACTCCTGTTTTATTTATGGTTTGATATTCAAAATAATTATTCCTTTGTATTGCCATTATTGTATAGATTTGAATGACGGCCTTGGATTTATGTATAGCCTTTGTTTTCGTCTCAAATGTTGCTGTTTAAGTTGGTTAAAAAATAGTATTGCGATGCGATACCTGTGTATTCGATGACACGTTTGACTTTTGGGGTACTTGCGTGCAATAAAACAGAAATATTATATTGATCACCAACATCCTGTTATTTGGAACAGAAAAGAACCCTTTGAATTACATCTGTTACCGCCCTTCTAAGGGGACAATATGCCAAAATATCGCGCACGACCACCTTGTATATTCGGTATGACACCTCTGACTTAGGGGTGGTAGGGTGTAATAAAAACAGACACGTCGACCTCACTGTATATTCGGTATCGAACTGTGTTAATTAGAAGGCGCCAGATGTGCAATATGGAACAATAGACCAGTAAATCCATCATAGTTTAATTAAACAAGGCAGCTGAAGCCAAAATCAAGTCGAATTACCTAATGAGCCAGCAAACTTATGTACTTACATGTATCATTATGCATGTATATTTACAATTTGCAGAGTCACATGATCATTGTCGCAGTTTCACCTACGGTCATATTATTTATTTTGTTTATTAAAGTTAAAACAGAAGTCACTTTATAGAATGAAGAATAATCTCTCAGCTTGTATTTGAATTAGCCAGCTATTTTAAATACTTTTCCCAGAAGAAATTATACAGCAACGATATATATATATATATATTTAATTTGTCGAGTCACGTCACTGTCGCAGTTTCACATACGGTCAAACAAACGTAATTGTTCTTATTTAGTTCGTTTTTAGTAAAGCTTAAACAGTCATCACTGCATAGAATAAAGAATTATCTTTCAGCTCGTATTTGAATTAGTCAGCTACCTTAAATACTCTTCCCAAAATGAACAAATCAGCAACGATATGTAAACATATATTTTTTAAATTTGTCGAGTCACGTCACTGTCGCAGTTTCACATACGGTCAAACGAACGTATTTTTGTTATTTAGTTAAAACCAACATCACTGTATAGAATAAAGAATTATCTTTCAACTCGTCTTTGAAATAGCCAGCTATCGTAAATACTTTTCCCAAAACAAATAAATTAACAACGATATGTATACTAGGTTTTCTTACATTTGATCAGTTCTTAAGACGGTGCGTAACTTAGCACAATGCGCATGCGCCATAATACCTTACCTGTACGCGCAAGTATTCATGGGTAAATTATTATTCGGCAGATAAATTGGATTTACGACATGTTTCCAATCCAGTGTACATATAAATCCATGGTTTAACTCGGTTTAATAAAATCCATACAGGTCTAAGGAACATAAATTTGTGTTTATCCTGCTTTTTAATGGCTTAGAATTGTAAATACTGGCTACATTTATTCATGAAGAAGTTACTACCAGCATTCTTCACAGGTTAGAGCATGACCTATATATAATATAGAGACTATCGATAAAACTATGGTAAACACTAAGCTGGATAGTCTATGAAGAGAAATCTTCACCATTAAGAAACTGCAGTTGGTCGCTACATTCCCTCCCTTTCGGTTTCTTAATGGTGGAGATTTCTCTTCATAGCCTCTATCCTTTATATGTATTTATCCGGTCAAACTCCTCATGTCCCACCAGGTCATCTCACCGGGTATAATGCATGTATCGGACCAAATGTTAACACTGATGACGTTAATATACCATAAAGAGTACTAAAGATACACTTAATATAAAGAAATAAGAAATTTTAGAGTGATTTTTCATAAAACGGTGGAAAATACAATAAAACTTCATTTTACAAGAACCTCCAAAAAAATTATGAGTCTACCCCCACCCACTGTTTTCAAATAACGAAACATAAAAGGTCAGATATATACGTCTGCGGGAGATGATTTACTTACTGAGGGATAAAGGGTGATCAGTTGAGTTCATGCTTGTCTGAAGTATATTATACAGACGTATAAAATAACATTAGTGTGCCTTTGAACGTAAATTTGACATTCGATTTCGGCAAACCGCACTCACTTCCGGGTTGATATAATCACTTCCACGAATACGGGACAGGTTTAAGACCAGGAACTTATACCTGCCCTGTGCATACCTGTAGCCGCACTCTTGTTTAAGGCATGGAGTGGGAGACGGTTCAAACGGCCAATTTGAATGAATCCAAACTTGGAAGCTTTGCTATGTCTGCTGGCAGTCTGTTCCACTGTACAATGGCGAGCGGGAAAAAATAATTCTTATAATAATCAGCAGAGATGTGAATCTGTCTATAAGCCAGGTGATGGGACTGTCGTGGTATTCTCGTGGGTTGCGTGACATATGGTGGCATTTCTATGGCAACAAGTCCATGTATGATTTTGTAGAGGAGACATAATCGGGAGTTACTACGTCGGTCTTCTAATGATCGCTAACCTAGGTCAGTGAGCATGTATGAAACACTGGCGTAATACGAGTAGTTATTTAGCGTTCAACGAGCTGCTATGCGCTGTATCATATATTTGTCTTGGTATATGGACTCCATACAGAGAGGAATATTAGTTTAGTTTAAACATATTTATTTTACATCGATTGCGAAACAAGTTATTGCAACTTAGATTAATCACTTTCGATGGCTTCCTGGGTAGAACCAGTACTAAGCAATGTGGATTAATTATCTTGCTCAAGGATAAATAACGTGGCCGCGGCGAGGATCGAACCCACGACCTCTCGATTCGGAGTTCGGCGCTCTACCACTGGACCACGCATTCCAGAGGAATACTCAAGTAAGGGGCGCACAAGGGTCTTCAGCGGCGTAGCGTGGCATACTCCATTACGCCATGTTGTTGTTGTTCTCTCGAAACCTCCTTGAAAGGAGAACCGTCTGTCGACGTAGTATAATTCCTCCACCCGAATATATATGAATAATGGAACAGTCCAATCCACCACCGAGAATACGCTACGCTAATATTTTCACAGCAGTTTATATTAAGATTGTGTTTAACACCACAATTGATGCATTCACTCAGTGGTTACTGTCCCACTCTATGTGTTTAAAACAATTTTTAAAAGTCTGTATCGGGTTATATGCAAGCTGTATAGCAACCTTCTAACTTGAAACTCAAAGTTTTGTAACAGGGGGGGTGCAATGGATCTCAGGGATGGGAAGTTTGTGTAGTCCAAAAGTAACTGTATCTTCTGCTTGGCACACAGTACATTGAAGTCGGAAAATCCTAATTCTTCAAGTTCATGACTGATATCACATAAAATTTGTTGTCTGAGACTGTGCATGGCGTAACATGGAAATTGAAAAGGCAAAAAATGAAAAGTCTTAAAAGTTGAAATCTGCAATAAAAACTGAAGGGGGGTGAGGGGGAAAGGTTTTCAACTAGCATTTCCAAATATGAAAATGAAAATCAATTTTTTAAAATCTAAAAATATTTGCGGTATTTTGTTGCCGCGTTAATAAATTTGGGTAGTATACCGTGTATTTATTTTAAAATCAATATTCGGTTTAAAAGTAGTGAATGCATACTCTTTATTGTTGGGGTATATTGCGCTCCGAATGATTTGTTTACAAAGCGCGAATATTTGAAATGGCGTCGAGTTCAGCTTTAAGTCATGAACCTCCATCTCCAGATGTGTTTTCGGGCGGAACCCCCCAGAGGGTTACAGACGATAACACCAGATTGAATGTGTTAAACTCAAAGTGGGGCGAAGTACAACATTACCCCTTCCCAGTCAGGTATCTACAATATAGCATGGACTTGAAAAAGTTCAAAACAATTGTTTAGCCTCAGCACAATTTCAATAGGCCTATTGTACTGTATATCTAATCATTTCGATTTTATTGAATCAAATGATAACCTATCATACAGTTACTGTAAAATCGTAAGCAAACATTTTGGAAAAAATTGTCGCAAAGCTGACCCACGTCGATTTTATTTTTATGTATACTGCACAAAAAATAATTTATTTTCTCTACATATTGAACAAAGCCAATAATAATAATACCGTGTGTGTATCTGTTTATAGTACAGAGTTTGGCCGAATGTTATGCACACTAAAATATTAAGTTAAATTATAATGAAAGACGTTTTAAGGAAAACAACCATTCAGTTGCTTAATATAATTATTGACCTATTTATTTTAGATTCTGGGACTCCTGTTCCAAAACACTCCGTGAAGACTTCATCGGCTTCGCCATGTGTAAGTCAACGACAGGCGAAGCTCTCTCTGGGGCGTTTCTTCATAATCTAGAGGCCGCATGTGTTGAACTACCTAAAATGAGGGGACAGGGCTATGATGGGACAGCCAACATGAGTGGAGTGTACGTAACCTGAGTTGAACTTAACACTCTTCCATTGTCATTCTTGTAGTAATTCAAACTTATATCGGTATTAATTATTTAATTAGTTGATGGCTCACCAAATGGTCGTCACCCTTCAGTAGCAAACGCCGCCTATGAAGGAATTTTAACCGGATTCCACCTCCCAGGTACGAGGCGGGTGCCTTATCCATTAGGCCATCGCACTTGGTATACGTACATTTTGTATGTCTGTACACTTTGTCATTTTGAAACACTTAATCCATTACTGATAATGTATTACTATAAAATGTATAGTCAATATTTTACCATTGATTTCCGCGATTTTACTTTTAGCTTATATTACAGTATAGGCATGTGTATACAGGGTAGACCATTGACTCAGTTTTATAGACACGATGTAATAATATAACTTTTATTCCTCATATTTATAAAATTGCAGATTCCGGGGTGTGCAGGCTCATGTGAAGGCACAAATACCTGGGGCTGTGTATACGCACTGCAAGGCACATTGTTTGAATCTAGACATCGTTCATGCTTCCAAAGAAGCATACGCCCGAAACATGATGGACATGGTCCAAACAATTGCATTTGCATTCAATTATTCAGCGGAAAGGTTATTGTGCTTTCGAGAGAACATCGGCCCAGTGGATAGAGAGGAAATGAATCGGCGCACAAAACTACAGTCGTTATGTGAGAAACTACAGCACGCGCAGACGCTCTTTTCACCTTCCTCTCATCCTTCACCGCTGTCGAATCATCCCTTCACCAGCTGACCACAGAACATGGCGACACGAAGGCAGCCTCTTACCACAAGGCGATACTCACATTCGAGTTTATTATAAGCCTGATTGCAGTAGAGCACGTTCTTTCAGCGGTCGCGCCTCTATCAAAAATGCTACAGAAGAAAACATGCGACCTTGTAGTTGCCGTTACTGAAACGCGGGCTGTAATATATCTGTTAGAGGCTGAAAGGGGTGACGCTGAGATGTGGAATGTCTTGTTTGACAAGGCAGTCAACCTAGCCAACCAGGTCGGTGTGGAACCTAGTATTCCACGACACGCTGGTCTTCAAAGAAACCGACCTAATGTTCCAGCGGTGACTCCGTCCGATTTCTGGAGAAGAAATATGTATTTGCCCTTCGTGGATCACCTCATCTCAGATATACAGATTCGACTATTGCAGGTTGAAGCCAAGTACAATGCACAGTACCTTATATCGACACAGGTGGATAATTTAACTGCAGAGATCATCGGCAATATCCATGAAACCTTTCTGCCAGATATTGAACCCGACCTAGACCTGTTTGTTCGTGAAGTAAAGAGGTGGCAAGCCATGTGATCCGCAGTCCGACCAGAGCCCAGACTAGAGATACCCTCGAAAAGGCTGTGGAACTATCCAGCGCAGACCTTTACCCGAATATTATCATTCAGCACCATGCGCCGCGTCAACATATCTAAGGAACACCATGACGACGGAGAGGATGTCGGGCCTAGGCCTCCTCAACATATATAGGGAACGAGAAATTAATGTGGAAGAGGTGGTAGACATCTTCGCGCGTAGAAAATAAAGGCGTCTCGCGCTATTGTTTCGTGTGTAAACGCATTTATGTATTGATGTAAAGTAAAGTGCTTGTTGATTACAGTGTCATTCCCATTAAAAATGTCTGCCAGATTTGGCTTATCGTGATGATGACATTGTCTTCCCTATTGCCATCCACTACTACGGCGCCTGACAGGTAGGCACTCGCTAACCATTATTTAACTAACTGACGGCTTAGATCAGACTCTTAAGTGATGTTAGAACTATACTGCAATAGTAGGCCTAAATAAGACACTTGTCTAAATTTGTTCACCATAAGTTAGTAAAACTGCAAGCTCTACGGTGAGTATGTAGACGTTCGCATTTGAATATTATCGCATAATAAGAGGTATAAAATAGCATAGTTTTTTGTTTCTGTATGATGTCCCAATTTCAAATTACTTTCTGAACTTGGTTTTTCTTTTAAAATTTAATAACAAGGAAATGCTTTAGAGACACAAAATGCACAGGTGTGTCTATTCTTAACTTTTTCTCCAAAGATAAACTATATGTAGTAGTCCGATTTTTTCACTAACAATTATATTGGTATTATAAGTTTACAAACAAAGATAATCGATTCAAGTGACAAACAGTGTTAACTAATACTTTACGTTGCTGGTCTTTCTCCTTCAAAACTTCAGGAAAATGCACCATTTGCGTTCTATTTTCCAAAATATTTTCCCGGACCCCCACCAAAAGGAGGGGCGACCCCCTCCCGCACCTACCCCCACTCGCCGCGAGGCGGCATTGCTACTTCCCGTATACCTTTATTTTGTGATCTTATGTTTCGCTTTACAAAACCTAAAGTCCTATTTGCAGTGGATGTTGTTCTCTGGATATGATCATTCCAGGTGAGGTTGCTGCTGATGTCAATTCCAAGGTAGCTGGAACTACTTACCGTTTCCAGGATCTGGCCGTGGAGGATATACTGGGATGGTATTGGAGTTCTTGAGCGTGTTATATGTATGGTGGTACACTTACCTGGATTGAACTCCATGTCCCAATCAGTTTCCCACTGTTCCATACGTTTAAGGTCGTTTTGTAGGCCTTCAGCATCTTGGAGGTTTGTCACTGCTAAATAGAGTGCTGTATCATCAGCAAAGAGCCTCACCTTTGATTTGATGTTCTCTGGCAGGTCGTTGAAGTAGGCAAGGAAAAATATGGGCCGTAGGACTGATCCCTGTGATACCCCATAAGTGACTGGAACTTCTGAGGACTTGTCATTTTCCAGGATGACTGTTTGTGTTCTGTTGGACAAGAATGCCCTAATCCATTGAAGGATATAACCTCTGATGCCGTACTGGTGCAGCTTAAATAGGAGCTTCTCGTGACTTACCTTATCAAATGCTTTACTAAATAAAGTCTAGTAAGATAAGGTCTGTTTGTTTGCCAGTTATGGCTTTTCTTGAAAGTTTCTCGACCAGCATTACCAGTTGGGTTTCACATGACCGCTTAGAGCGGAATCCATGTTGCAAATCTTAGAAGATGTTATTCTGGTCCAGATGTGAAACAAGGTTTGTAGTGATTATATGCTCTAATACCTTACAAAGGATACATGTCAAGGAAATTGGCCTGTAATTTGAGGATAGACCTTTATCGCCTTTCTTGAATAAGAGGCATACAGTTGCATATTTCCAGTCCTTGGGTACTGTACCTGTATCAAGAGAACGCTGAAAGATTACCTTTAAGATGGGGGCAATGGACTCACGGAGATGTTGAAGGACTAGTGGTTTTATCCTATCTGGTCCTGCGGCTATGTGGGGGTTTAAATCTTTAAGTAATTTTATGATTCCAATGTCTGAAATAATAATGTCTGGCATAATGGTATACTTACTGATGTTTTTTTCTGGAATTGAGGAAGGAGGTAGCTTACCTGTGTCTACTTGGTTCTGGACAATTTGGGATAGTTGTGTTAGACTAAGCGGGGATTTAGGCGTGAAGGCGGGCTGAAATTGCATGTTTAAAACATCTGCCTTTTCTGTATTTTCTGTGTACAGCTTACCTTCTTTTTTTAGTGGCGCTATTCCCTTCCGAGTCTTCTTTGGCGTTATTTAGGAGGGAGTACAACCTTTTTGTTGAGTATCTTCTGGTGAGTTTTCCATTTCTTTCTTTCTTCACATACTCTATCCAACACCAAAGAATGTCAGAAAACATGCATAGTAAAGTCACTTAAAACAAAGCTTTAGTTATTTTCCTACCAATTTTCACTATAATATCTGGGACGAAAATTGAAATATAGAGCCCTGATGATATAGAGGATCTTTACTGAGTGCTTGTTGGATTGGGTGCCAGTCAAAACGTCCCCTAGTCAAAACGTCCCGAAATTGATCAAAACGTTCCACTTTGGTATTTTCAAATGGTCAAAACGCCCCCTCCCCCTCCTCCCAAAAAACAACAACAACAATTCTCCTATTAAACAATTAGCAGTGTACAATTACCAGTGTTAAATTTGTTTTATTTTGTTTAGCGACTGTTTTATGACATTAAGGTAAGTTACTAAAATACTTCTCTTTTTTGGAAAATAATGAATAATTATCGATTTTATCTTAACATATTTTGTTTAAAGTGGGGCGTTTTGACTAGGGGACGTTTTGATTATTATTATGCCCCCCTACCCGAAGTGGGGGCATATGGCTTTGCACAGGCTGTCGGTCGGTCCATAATCTTCTTGTCTTTGCGAGAACTCAAGAACAGCTGGCACTACAAACTCGAAACTTGCCAGGAATGTTTGTGTCGTGGTGTAGTAGTGCATCTCCCATTTTGGGTAAATTCGCATAAGAAATGTGGTTGCCAGGGTAACAAAACATATAAAAAAAATGTCTGTCGGTCGGTCCACTTTGTCTTTGTGATAACTCAAGAACGGCTGGCACTACAAACTCGAAACTTGGCAGGAATGTTTGTGTCATGGTGTAGCTGTGCACCTCCCATTTTGGGTAGATTCGCTTAAGAAATGTGGTTGGCATGGTAACAAAACATGTAAAAAAACACTGAAAATCGCCTGTCTTCGCGCTAACTCAAAAACAGCTTGAACTACAAACTCGAAACTCGGCAGAAATGTTTGTGTCGTGGTGTAGTTGTGCACCTCCCCTTTTGGGTAGATTCGCTTAAGAAATGTGGTTGGCATGGTAACAAAAGCTGTAAAAAATCACTAAAAATCGCTTGTCTTCGCGATAACTCGAGAACAGCTGGCACTACAAACCCAAAATTCGGCAGAAATGTTTGTGTCATGGTGTAGTTGTGCACCTCCCCGTTTGGGTAGATTCGCATAGGAAATGTAGTTGCCATAGTAACAAAACTTGTAAAAAAAAATCACTAAAAATTGCTTGTTATTTTTTAAAACTATTTTGGCTTATGGGTTCAATTTTTTAAATCTTTTTTTATTATTTTTTTTTTTGTAATTTTTTGAAATTTTAATATATATATATATTTTTTTTTATTTTAAATTTATTTTTTATTTATTATTTTTTTATTTTTTTTTGGATTTTTTTTTTTTTGAAATTTCAGTTTTACATAGAGTTATAGGGAAGAATTTCAAAACTACAAGAGATAAAGGTTTAATTTTATTTAATATCAGCTTTTGGATCCTCTACCAAGTTTGTTCAAATGGTGAATCTGGTGTCAAATTTGGACCCCGCCCCGGGTGTATCCAGTAGAACGATACAGGCCCTCTTGGGCCTATTGTTTTTAATATACAAGTATGTTGTGATGTTTCTATATTTAAACCTAAAGACCATATTAATTTAAAATTATTTTTTAAATTACCTCCCTTTATTGAATGAGTATTAAGATTAAATTTGATTCTAATTTAAAAAAATACATTTATGATTTATTTTCACTCTTTAAACTCAAACTATTGAATAATTTTGATATATGGGATACATTATTTTGATGAAGAATATGCAAATTAAGCAACCCATGTGAAAGACCTACATATGTATAAGGATAACTGCCAATGATACACTATGATTGAGCTTGTTGGTGGAGTGACTATAAACCTTAGAACTACACACACACACACACACACACTGACACTATGTATATGTGAAGACTCACTAAACATTGCTTGTTATCATTATGTTTATACAAGTGTTTGATTGTCACCAGGTATAATTTAAGAAATAAAATATTTCTAGCGGGTTTATTTTGTCCCAGATCAAAACCTGGTGGGCGTGACTTGAAGACCATCGATATCAAGGGCCGTAGGTTCGCGCTTTCGATGTGCTTCAAGTTCCAACCGCCAGGTTTGGATCTCGCACAATATAAATCCGCTGGAAATATTTTATTTCTTATCTGACATGGATTGTTTTGTATTTTATACACACATTTTCGAGAGATTGAGCATAATACAAACACATTCTCACAACTTACATTGCACATCCATCTCTCAGTACCAAACGAAGAACATATACAGCTTTATCATGTTTCTAACAAGTTCAATGTGTTGTTTGAACGTAAAGTTGCCTTAAAATAACGTAATCGTTGTTTTGGATGTTTTCCGACGTTGAAAATCGTTTAAAATGACGTTCTAACGGTTGAAGGACGAGACGTCAAAGGTTTTTATAGCTTTTTCAAAAACTGCTCAATAGCCAATCAGCATTGAGTATTTTCATAAACCATGTTAGATAAATAATTAGTTCACTGAATGAAAAATTGATTAGAAAGAAGAAAAAACATGCTTATTTTATGATTTGTATTTCACATTTCCATAGCATAACAAATAATCAATAACAATTAACAATTATTATTTGTATGTGTTTAATAACAGATTCTTGATAACAGTTCTGGTTTCACAACGCGTTGTTGTTGCTGTTGCTGATGTAGCTACTGTTGCTGTTGTCATTGTCCATTTCATCTTCTGTTTCATGATCCTAGGTCTGTACACCACGGACATTAATTTCAGTGGACCTGTTGAGGTCAAAGTGCCCTCGCAGTGTCTGTAATTAAATTAAATAATATGAATATTTGGTTTAAACATAGTGCATTTCAAAGGTCACTTATTATATGTTACAATAATAATGGATTGAAATGAAAGCAACATTCTAGTAATGATCCTTTTTACAAATTGAAGATTTCAAAGAACTGTTCTTACTATTTTTCAAGTAAGTTGTTTTTTAACGAAAATATAAATTAGAAGTAGAAAAACCTCCGAAATATATAATACCTTTCCTGTTTTCATCACTACGATTAACAATTTAGTTGAAATGCCCTTTACCTTTCCCAGGCGGCGAACACCTTTCCCTGCACAGCTTTCACTGACTTTCCCTTTAGCCTGCACAGGGAGAGTTATGTGAAAAGCTGCACCTGTACTCGGACAGCTACCGACTCTATGTGCAGCACGTTGATCAGGACATAGAAGTGTGGAGATACACAAGCCTTGCCATTGAGTCGTCGATACCAGCATAAACATATATAGAGATAACAATATAAGCAATTACAATTATTTAAAAAAAAAAAAATAACAAAAAGTTAATGTATAATAATACGTTCATTGTATGCATGTATTTCTATAGTTCATTTATACATACATACTCGTATTCACAAAAAAGAGAAGAAATGTACCATTTAAACAGAATTACTCATTTAAAACAAAGTAAGTATTTCTAGGCAGCCTTTATTGGCTATATATATATATGCAAAGTAAACATACCATCTACATCATTGTTCGTCCGTACCGACTGACCGAACTCTACTGGCAAAACAATACATGAGTAACCAAAATGTTTACGAACTAGAGTTTACCCGGAAGCATTTAGAAATAAATAGGGGGACGTTTTGACTAGGGGACGTTTTGACTAAAAACATTAACCAAAAACATTGACCAAAACATAAGGACGTTCTGACCAATTTGGGGACGTTTTGATTGCGGACGTTTTGACCAGGGGACGTTTTGATCGGGGACGTTTTGACCAGGGGACGTTTTGATCGGGGACGTTTTGACCAGGGGACGTTTTGATCGGGGACGTTTTGACCAGGGGACGTTTTGATCGGGGACGTTTTGACCAGGGGACGTTTTGACCAGGGAACGTTTTGATCGGGGACGTTTTGACCAGGGGACGTTTTGACTGTAATTCGATGGGGAATTGTTGGATTATATCAGGGACTGTAGTGTATTAGATCCAAACAGGTCCTGGTTATATGATGCGCGGCTGCTGTCATATCAGTTTTATCCAACGAGTCAGAGAATTAAGGTTATTCCAACTGTTGAATTGAAGACATGATCACCTGTGACACTGGACAGTATTTTTTAATTCATTTGTATTTAAATCATTACCAAAGACACAAACTGAATTATTTTCATAAATTATATAACAAAAAGCATATTATCTGAAAATTGGTATATTTTATGCATGCGTCTAGAAATATTCTAAAAATTAAATAAAAATCATTTCAGCAGCAATATAATCGTCAATGCATTGGGTAGGGCAAAGACTATTTGTTGTTTAAAATAAGTGAATCTATGACTAAACAATGCATGTTTTTTGCACAGACACCTTCTAAAAATTATTCTTCAATAAAGACTTAAAGCTACAGAGTCCCTATATCAATCGATGTCTTCTTTGTAGGCGTGTCTTTATTTGTAACTTCATGTTCACCAGCTCATGTCGAAATCGGGTATTTAAGCGAGTAAATATAGCGCATGAAATCATTTACTGTATTAACATCGACCAGTGCACATCGTACCTATACACAGGTAATAGTAATTTTTACAGAAAAAAAAGGTTGACTTCTTTCGGGCCTCGAACACACGACCTTCTGATTTCAAGTCCTGTGCTCTATCCACTGAACTACAACGCTACTTGAGAAAATAGTATACTAACTACCATATATTATGAGGCAAAATAACTTAACATATTTGAACGCAACTAAAGATGGGTCAATAAATATGCAGTCCATATTGTCGCACGTGTAAATTAACATTGCCTGGTGTAATACTGTATCTTATCAATATGAAACTAATACTTCGTCTCAAATCAACCATATATCGACTTGTTATTTAGCGCTTGATGAGTTTGTGTGCGCGCTCTTGTTATTACGTAATGCCTATTTAGTGTTAAAAATGCTACAAAATACCAATAAGTAGCAGTGGTCTAGAGGTTCAGAGTACATCTTTCAAATCTTACAAGTGCAAGGCTGAGGTTCAAATCCCGTTCCGGGCAACTATTTTTTTATCACATATATTCTGGAGCCGTATATTTATTGATGTTACCTGTACGGAGACTAAATAAAAATGTGAAATTGTACGTATTGATTTCTCCTTATATACCGACTTTTGGGGTGTTCGTCGATTTGAAACTACTTCACACGTGACTCATTCATATTCATGAGTTATTACCAGTTAAAATAGGGACTGTACAGCTTTAAAGACACATTTCCCAACCGAATGTAGTCGTTGAAAGATCATGGATAGCATGCTTTTTAACTGCTTACTTCTCGCTGACTGATTACCACAGAGACATTATATTGAGGCCCCATCACAGTTTTTTCTTTTCATTTACTATTACCTTAGTTTTTGATATGAAATATATTGTAACTAAAAACATTAGATTGTTTATTATGGGGAGCATATAGTCGCCGCTTTTTCCGTCCGTACGTGTCTGCGACCGTGCATTCGTGAGTCACACTTTTTGTCCGGAGCATAACTCAAAAAGTATGCTTGATTAAAGTTCGTGTGAATGATTAGGACACTGGGGAGGGTCCAAATTTGACCTCAGGGTCACCATTAGAACAAACTAGTTAGAGGACCATAAGACGATGTTACATGCAAAATATCACAGCTCTATATTTTGTATTTTTGCAGAAGATTTTTTAAGTTTGTTAAATGAAACTGATAAGCCCCGATGCGGGGGAATTTATGACCTCAGGTGCACCATTCGAGCAAACATATAATGATGCTTCACATAAACTTGGGGTCGTCCGTGGTCGAGTGGTTTCAGACTTGAAATCACATGTCCCTCACCGCTGTGGTTTCGATTCCCCATGGGGTCAGGACTGTTTAGTATGTGAGTATCAAGCTATCCAGCTTGCATGCAGAACGTCGGTGGTTCTACTCAGGTGCGCGCCCGTGCACGAAAAAATGCCCGGGTTTGCACCTGGGGTCTTCCTCCACCAATAAAATGCTGGAATGTCGCCAAATGACCTTAGCTGTTGGTGCAACTATAAAATCCAGTTTAATGAATTCATATAAGATTTGGTTGAATTCCGACAAGCGGTTTCTGAGAAAAAGTCAGAAGCAAAAGATAACGACGAAGACGGACAGACAACGGACGGACGACGGACGAAGAGTGATTCCAAAACATCACATTGAGCCTTCGGCTCAGGTGATCAAAAACACTGACAGATGACAACGATATTTGAATTTTGAAGTCCGATGAGTTTCTTGCATTTGAGATTTACTAAAACATGGCAGAGAAGTAACTGATAAGAGTATATTGTGCTAAAAATACAAAAACTATTAATTGTTAACACGGGACTTTTAAGAAAATCCATCTATAAATAGTTGTTTTAACATATATACAAGTGCACATAAAATGCAAAACAGTTATAAGTTTTACTACATTATTATACACTCTTTATGGGACGGGCCTCATCCTTTGACAAAAAAGTAATAATCTCAATTTCCTTGTGCAAATGTATTTCTAACAGCGATTTACAGTTACCTATAGAAATTCTCTCCCCATCCCACCACCCCCCTCCCCACACCCCACCCCCCAAATACAATAGGCTCGAAATGTGTCTTCAAAGACAGACACATTTTCCCAACGCTAATTGTTTTAGACCAAAAATCAGAGCACAACACAATAAATATACAACATTCTTTAATGTGTTATTATGTGTACTGGTCACAAATGCTTTATTGGGTGGGCCTCATAATATGAAGAAAAATTGAATATCACACTTTGCTCATGAAATTGCATGGCTAACAGTGATTTACAGTTACCTATAGAAATTCTCCCCAACCCCCAAATACAATAGGCTCGAAATATGTCCTTAAATACACGAAACTGTAGAGGTACATACAGGGTTAAATACCACCAGCTATGACATAGCTATAACAATTAACAAGCATGGATCTCATGCACCATGTATCTGTAATTATAAACAGGTACAAATATAGTTGGATTAGTTGTAGGTGGTTGTGCCCTCTCTATTTGTATAACGTTCTGGACAAACTAAAATTAATTTTAAAAAATCACATAGCCTTTGTCCTAGAAGTAGAAGAGACTTTGAAGATTATATGGATGAAATTATTGTGTATGTTTGATGTGTGGATTTGTCCAGGTTCATGCATAAACAATGCTAGTGTTTAAGGTAAGATTTTACATTTATAATGGAATTTTTTAAACATTTTATACTCACTAAATATGCTCTCATGTATATAGTTTATAGTAGGAAACTGTTAAAAATTACGTGGTCCCGCCTTAATTCCATTAAGCGATTAGAAAGCTTTTAGTAGCAGAATTTTATAACGGATATTTCGACAAAAAAACACGTTTAAAAACATTATTTCTGAAACACATGTGATAATCTGTTTAAAATTACCTATTAAATGTTTTAATTTTATAATATGCAAAACAGAAATTAACGTTTTATTTCATACCCAAGCCAACCCCGTTTTCGCTTTTTTGGAGATGGGGTTGTATGGGGTATGAAAGTTAATACTAGGACCACGTAATGGCCTTGTTTTTATTGTGCTTATAAAACTATGCAAAACGGTTGTCAGTTTCACAGAAGGGCAATGCTCCAATTCAACTATTGGAATCACCTTAAAGGGGGTACATCAGGATTTTTCTAGAAACATCTTAAATTATAAAATTGTTCAAGTTCATGATAAAACACTAATATCAATCAAAATAGTATGTTAGAACCATTTTGATAATGTCTAAACTTTGAAAACACCATATAGCTAGGACAGAATCGAACGTAAAATGCTGAAATTAACCCTGGTGCGTCACCTAGGATAGCACGTATTACTGTGCAAAATGGATTTCTTTGCAAATAAGGGATAATTGTTATTATGTTTCGGCCATGTAGAATAGAAAATATTAATACTTGTCAATTATAAGTCGGACACCTAGACCCCCATGAAAAGCCTGATGTACTCCCTTTAAGGAGACTTGAACTTCTTAAAAGCAAAGTATATAAACTCAATATTAAATAATTTTATATATATATATATATATATATATAGGCACCAATGTGAGATTCCATTTATCCAGAGACGTAAAAAAAACTATTTTTAAAATCACTGATTTATCAAATGACTCCAAGAATGCCTGATAGGGAACATCTATTATTGCAACTGCCTATATATAACGTTGTCGTATATTTACACAGGTTTTTTATACTATAATATATAAATCTAGTATTTAAAAACGAACTGGTTTGTATGATGGCGTCGTATGTTTACTCAGTCTTTTCCTTACGACACCGAACAACGTAATTACCTCGTCGATTACCGTAATCTGGTATTTTACGCCTTACGGAAATCGACGAGGTAATTCCGATGCATACTATACTGAATGACCGAACCATGATTCGGCCTTCATTTGCATATTAAATACACTAGTGTTATATCTTGAATATATCATGGCTGTATATCACTCCAACGCCGAAAGTTATGTGATAACCATGTTTATGCACATTTATATGATAAACAATGTATTTAGATACAACTTCAATAGACCTTACATATTTCTTTTTTCATATTCTGTATCAGGAACTGCTTTATATGTCAGGGTCTTACCAGGGAGTAAGTATACGTACTCCATGGTCTTACCCAGGCCATTAAGGCATTGTGGCACAAAGTGCTACCCCTTAATCTCAAACATGTGCTTGTCACACTCATTAACTCTGCCACTATCCCCTAACTTTTGAAAACTGATAATGATCCAATTACAAACAGTACTCTTTTTTTGTAAATAAAAATTGTTAAAAAATAGCACACTAATACTCGACTCTGAAGTAAGTCTACCAACCAAGTCAAATGACAAAATATCTGAATTTCCATCAAAAACCTCTTTTTTAGTTCATTGTTGTGACCGAATGAGTACACCTCTCCTATAACCATCCATGTTTAAAATGCCGCTACTCCTTAAAATTTTCCTGTTGAAGACCCTGTTTGTGGAAATATATACTGTTCATATTGTAATCAAGGCCGATATCGGTTTCTGAGGAATTTTTTGTTTCTTTAAAGGTTGCTTATTGGGTTTTAGCTCTACTGACCAGGTGCCAGCAGAGTTTATGGGATGGCGACTTTTCCGTCGTCTGTCGTCCGTCGTCCGTTAACTTTTACCTTCTTTAAAACGATAGGGCCTTCATTTTTCATTCGATCTTTAAAACTTTTTTCAAATTGTTAATATCAATGAAAGCTCGGACAAGTTCGAAAACAAGCCAGATCGGACCAGTAACAGCAGAGTTACGGTCCTTGATTTAGTGAAAAATGCTATATTTTACCACGTTAAGACTTTACCGGATTGTTAATATCAATGAAAGCCTGGAGAAGTTCGAAAACCAGCCAGATCGGACAAGTAACAAGAGTTATAGCCCTTGATTTAGTTTAAAATGCTATATTTTGCCTCGTTAAGACGATAGGGCTTTCAATTTTCATTCGATCTTTACCAAACTTTACAAGCTTGTTAATATTAATAAATGCTCGAACGCGTTCGAAAACCAGCCAGACTGGACTAGGAACAGCAGAGTCATGGCCCTTGATTAGTTAAAAATGCTATATTTTGCCTCGTTAAGACGATACGGCCTTCATTTTTCATCCGATCTTTACCAAACTTTACCAGATTGTTAATATCAATGAAAGCCCTGAAAAGTTTGTAAACCAGCCAGATCGGAAAAGTACAAGTAACAGCGGAGTTATGGCCCTTGATTTAGTTAAAAATACTATATTTTGCCTCATTAAGACGATAGGCCCTTCATTTTTTCATCCGATCTTAACCAAACGTTAACATATTTTAATAACAATGAAATCTCGGATAAGTTCGAATAACAGCCATATAGGACCAGTAACAACAGAGTTATGGCCCTTGATTTAGTTAAAGATGCTATATTTTGCCTCGTTAAGACGATAGGCCCTTCATTTTTCATCCCATCTTTACCAAACTATACCAGATTGTTAATATCAATGAAAGATAGGAAAAGATCGAAAACTAGCCAGATTGAATCAGTAACACCGGAGTTATGGTCCTTGATTTTCTGAAATATGCTATATTTTGGCCTCATTAAGACGAAATGGCCTTCATTTGGGCGGATTAAAACGAAACATTTTAGGGCTGATCAGTTCCAGGTCTAGTTGTACATATCATCGCCGTGTTTCGGTTGACTGATTTGTGGCAGAGTTATGGCCATTTAAAGGTTTTAATACACAAACTTGTCTGGACTAGTTCTCCTGAATCCCTCGAAGGATTTCAACGAAACACTTTTCAGGGATGATCAGCACCAAGCCTAGTTGTGCATATCGTCGTCGTGTTCCGGTTTAAGATTTTTGGCGGAGTTATGGCCCTTTAAAGATGTTTTGATACACACACATCTTCTGGGCTAGTTCTCCTGAACCCCTGGCCGGATTTCAACGAAACTTTTGATTAGTATCAAGCCTAGTCATGCATTTCATCGCCATATTCCGGTTGAATGTTTTTTAACAGTGTTATGGCCCTTTAAAGGTTTTAATACACTAACGTTGTCCCGATTAGTCTCTACTTAACTCCTTGCCGGTTTTCAACGCATCTTGCCGTGGATGATCAGTACCAAGCCTTGTTGCACCTTTCATTGCTGTATTCTGCTTGAATGATTTTTGGCCCTTTTAAGGTTTTAATACACAAACTTTGTCCCAACTAATTCTCTTGATCTCCTGGCCGGATTTCAACAAATCTTGGCAGGGATGATTGCGCATTTCATTGCCATGTTCCAATTGAATGAATTTTGAGTTATGACCCCTTAAAGGTTTTAATACACTAACTTTGTACAGACTAGTTCTCCTGAACCTCTGGCTGAATTTCAACGTTGGCAGGGATAATCAGTACCAAGCCTAGTTGGTTATAACATTTCCATGTTACGGTTGAATGAGCTTTGAAAGAGTCATGACCCCTTATATATAAACTTTATCTTTAGCCAGTAGAGCATCCATAGGCCCTCTTGTGCGTCTTGTTTGGTTTGAAATTATATACTAAGGTATATTATATGGTTGTGCCCAGTTTTTGTTTAGCCTACTTTTAAATTAGCTAACCCGCTAACAACAGCAACATTTTACGACATACGAACTTCGTTTCTAAACCTACGGACGACGAGGTATATATATATGAGCCAAACAGCTAACGCACCAGTAGACAATACATTTAATGTATGAACTTATTATATGCCGACTGGTACCGTTGAATACAGGTGATTTGAATGATTTTTAGCTCGACTATTCGAAGAATAAGAGAGCTTATGTAATCACCCCGGCGTCGGCGTCGGCGTTGGCGTCGGCGTCGGCGTCCCACATCAAGGTTTGCGTGTAAGCTGTGTTTACAAGACTATATCTCTTACATTTCTTATCCTACCACAACCAAATTTGTTCATGGGCTTTCTTGTAGCATTATCTTATGGGCTGCATAAGCAATTTTGGTTCCTGTATCCCATGGGCTCCCATGGAACGCAAATTATGATAGCCCATAAAATGTGTCCCATTTCACATCAAATTGTGCGTGTAAGCTGTGTTTACAAGTCTATATCTCTTACAATTCTTACCCTAGCACAACCCAATTTCGCCATTAGCTTCCTTATAGCATTATCGTAAGGGCTGATTAAGTAATTTTGGTTCCTGTAACCCCTGGGCTCCCATGGAACCCAAATTCTGATAGGCCTTAAAATATGTCTGTTTCACATCAAATTTTGCGTGTAAGCTGTGTTTACAGGTCTATATCTCTTACATTTTTTGTCCTAGCTGAACTAAATTGTGGAATTGGTTCCCTTATAGTATGTTGTAAAGGGTTGGATAAGTAATTTTGTCTTCTGGAAATTCTGGGCTCCCATGGAACCCAAATTGTGATGGCCCATAAAATGTGCAATACATGCAGATCTAGGTTTGCATGTAAGCATGTATATATCTATAATTTTGGTTTGGGATTTGTTATAGCATTATGCATCTTATTACTTCACCCATATTGGATCATGGGCTCCCTCCTCCCCCCTACCCCCCGCCCCCACTCCCCTCCACACCTTTTTATTTATTTTTTATTTATTTTTTTTACATATTTTTGTGTTGTTTTAGTCAATTCTTACACATATATGTTGCAACCCTCTCCGCCCCCACCACCCCACCCTCCACGCCTCTCACCCCATCACCCCCCACCCCACCCCGCCCCAGACTTGAAACTTTTTTTTTTTTTACATATTTCTGTGAGCTTTTGTCAATTCTTACACATATATGTTGCCCCCTCCCCGCCCCCCCCCACCACCCCCCCCCCCAACCACTACCCCCGCCTCTCACCCCGCCCCACTTGATTTTTTTTTTTTTACATATTTCTTTGTTGTTTTAGTCAATTCTTACACATGTTGCCCTCCCCACCCTACGCCTCTACCCCATCCCCACTCAAACTCGATTTTTTTCTTTTTTTTTTCTTCATATTTTTGTGTTGTTTTGGTGAATTATTACATAGCTTCTTACACATATATGTTGCCCTCACCACCCCCACCATCCACCCCCGCCTCTCTCCCACCCTCACCCCGCACCCCACTCAAAACTCGATTTTTTTTAATTTTTATTTTTTACATATTTCTGTGTAGTTTTGGTCAATTCTTACACATAGTTATGTTGTGCTCCCAACCCCACCCCACATTGTTGTAGCCTTGTTTTCTGATGGTATATACTAGCTATAAATTTATTATTCTCCGAAAAATCGAATAGTCGACCTGCGCTGTTCTCCGACAGCTCTTGTTTAAGTTTACAGTCGTTATTGGCAAGATATTTGTCTCGTTCAGAATGAAATTTGTTTTGATTTATTGATTGTTATTATTGAGATATTAAAGGTATTGTCTACTGGTACGTTAGCTGTTTGGTTCAGTATATATATAACTTAGATACGTTGAGAAACCAAACTCTATAAGCACAATATAAACGGCTTTAACCAGCCAGGCCAAAGCCCAAAACTAGATCGATGAATTAAGAGTTACCAACTCATATGATTCATTATTCGGATATTCAATCACGGGTATTTTAAGAACCCGTGATATAAACTTATATTTGTAATCGGCACTATACATTATTATGTGACCTGAACACCTGGATAGAGTTTTGATAAACGATATTGTAGTGTAATTTTGCCGTTATCTAGCGGGTTAGTTTCTTTAAAGTAATTGATGGTGAGTACCACAATCACTGTGTTAAGGTTCAGGGTCCCATTTTATGAAACACCTTACGATCATTTTGATCGTAAATCAATTTCTTAAATGCTTCATTATAAATTACACTTTTCAAATAAACGTGATTTCATTTGATTTATTTATACAAGTGATATCTGTGCACTACGTGCACACATAAGTGTCTACATTGAATGCTTTGGTGAACAAAGTGAACGATTTTAAAATATGACTTATCGTAAGATGTTAAATAAAACAGGGCCCTGATGTTTGACATATAATTGGGAAACATTTTTTAAACCTGAAACCACACGGCATCGACCTGCCATATATTAAATGCATCATACGCCGGGTTTTACTTCTAGCATGTCAAGAGATACCCGTTTAAAATATTATTTTATTGGAAAATATTTGAAACACTTTCTTCTGAACTTACCTGGCCTCTTTTATCTGACCCACTTCTGTTTACACGTCTGTTTAAATGTTTCCAGTGGGCAAAGGCCATCGGGTGAGCGATTCAGACCCATTTAGCCCTCTTGTGGTTTATAAACGCCATTTCAATCCGACAATTGCAAGATTCATAAATGGACCATGATATAGTATGTAACTCGTACACGCCTGTAAAACAGACATTTTCTAACAATTCACGCAATTACAGTTGGAAAACCGGAAGCTGTTTTAATGACTGTGGAAATTGTAAGAAGAATTAAGACATCCAGCCATTTCCGCTCGCGGATATCGCACATTGTATAATAGTGAGTTATGATGCTTCTAAACTAGTTCCACGGATTTAATTTTGGCTTCAATCTTATTTTCAAATTGTATATTTTCTCGAAAATAATGTGCCATAAATTACGATCACAATACAAATGAAAACTAGAACCAGTTCGACTCCGCGCCATCGCTACTTGACATATGTCAATATCGTTAGCACATCTAGGGGTAACACCGTTTGTGCTGATTGTCTTAATCAGAATACAAATAATACTTATGCAATGAAATACTGTATTTTATCAGTGAAATAAAAGTGTTATTCTACCCTATGGAGTATAGCTGCCGGGCTACTTTTGTTGTTCTACCATAGTTTCCCTAAAATATGTTTGTAAAATCATAAAATAAAAAGAAAATTTGTTGTTTTGTCGTGAATAACATGTTTTATTTCATCTCAAAGTGAGACTTTTTTTATATTTTCACTCATGCTTTGCATTCGTGAAAATATAAAATTTTCTCACTTCTCGACGAAATAAAATATGTTATTCACTCCAAAACAACAACTATCCTCTATATATGTTATTCTGTATGTTATTCTGTATTTATGACACTGTAAACATGGTAAATTGATGAATTAAATATAGGCTATTTTTGTTTGTTCGAACGTTTAACCCCAACCAGAGCCCAATTTTCATCCTAGCCCCAACAATGAGACCCACAGGTGACCTTGGAGAAAAATATACGGTGTATTAAATACCATCATTATAACATTTAATTTGAGAAAGAAGCAAACTGGAGGTGCTAGAGTGTTGACAACAAAATGGACGGACGGACGACGGACAACGGACACCATATAATGGCATAAGCCCTACGGGCCTGTGGTCTGTAGGTCTGACGTCCAGCAGAGCTAACATGAAAGTGTGCTTCATTTTGTAGTGTATTTGACAATTTCAAATTCCTTCTAAATTTGCTACCCCCGATCCCACGCAGGAAAACAGTGTATTACCCATAGTGCAATACTATTAGGATGGATGCGTAGGGCTCTATGTTACCTGTCCTGTGTTCACTTTCATTTTTATCTTAGTTGTATGTTTATAGTTGTGAATGATGGTCTTCGTGTGGAGACATACGGCAGGTGAATAGATGGCAGGTGTGGAGACATATGGCAGATGGAGGTAGATGACAGGAGGAAAATGGAGGAAGATGGCAGGTGTGGAGGCATATGGAAGGTGTGGAGGTATATGACCGGTATGGATGTAGATGGCAGGTGTGGAGGTAGATGCCAGAATGAGGTAGATAACAGGTGAAGGTAGATGGCAGGTGTGGAGGTAGATTGCAGAATGAGGTAGCTGGCAGGTGGGGTAGATGACAGTGTGGAGGTAGATGGCGGATATGGAAGACGATGGCAGGTGGCGGTATATGGCAGATGGAGTTAGATGTCAGATATGGATGTAGATGACAGGTGGTAGCAAATTACATGTGGATGTAGATGGCAGGTTTGGTGGTTGATGGCATGTGGAGATATGTGGTAGGTGTGGAGGCTGATGGCAGGTGTTTGGGCAGATGACAGGTGTGGAGGCAGATTGCACGTGTGGAGGTAGATGTCAGGTGGAGATAGATGGCAGGTGGAGGGAGATGGTAGGTGGAAGGAGATGGCAGGTGTAGAGGCAGATGGCGGGTGAGGAGGCAGATGGCCGGTGGAGGTAGATGGCAGGTAGAGGTAGATGGCATGTTTTGAGGTAGATGGCAGTTGGATATATATATAAGGTATGGATGTAGATGGCATGTGTGGAGAAAGACGACAGGTGGAGGTAGATGACAGGTGCTGAGGTAGATGTCAGGCTGAGGTGAAGGTAAACGTCATATGTGGAGGCTGATGGCACATTTGTGGAGGTAGATGGTAGGTGAAAGTGAAGGCAGAAGGCAGGTGTGTCGGTAGATGGCAGGTGAGGAGGTAGATGACAGGTGTCAAGGAAGCTGGCATGTATGGAGGTAGAAGGAATGTATTGAGGTAGATGGTAGATGAAGGTAGATGGCAAGTGGAGACAGATGGCAGGTGGAGGTAGATGACAAGTATGTAGGCAGATTACAGATATGGAGACAGATGACAGATTGAGGTAGATGGCTGGTGGAGGCAGATGACAGGTTTGGCGGCTAATGGCAGATGGTGGTATATCGCAAGTACCTGGAGGTAGATGGCATATATGCAGGCATGACAGGCGTAAATGGCAGATTTGGAGGTAGATGTCGGGTGGAGGTGAAGGCAGATGGCAGGTGTGGTGGTCTATGGCAGGAGTGGATGTATATGACAGGTGTGGAGGTAGATGACATGTGTGGAGGTAGATGACTGGTGGAGGTAGATTGCAGGTGTAGAGGTAGATGACATGAATGATGGTAGATGACAGGTGTGGGTTATATGGCAGATTGGGATTTATAGCAGGTGTGGAGGAAGATGTCGGGTGGAGGTAAAGGCAGATGGCAGGATTGGTGGTGGATAGCAGGTGTGGAGGTAGATGACAGGTGTGGAGGTAAATGACATGACTGTTTGGAGGTAGATGGCAGGTGCAGGAAGATAGCAAGTGTGGAGGTAGGTGACAGGTGTGCAAGTCGGTGACAGATGTGGAGTTATATGACATGTGTGGAGGTAGATCATAGGTGTGGATGTAGATGGCAGATATGATGGTAGATGACAGATATTGTGGTAGATGGCTGGTTTGGACGTAGATGACAGGTGTGGAAGTAGATGACAGATGTGGAGTTCTATAACATGTGTGTGGGTAGATCACAGGTGTGGAGGTAGATGGCAGATATGGAGGTAGATGACAGGTGTGGAGGAATATGACAGGTGACGATATTTGACAGGTGTGGGTTAGATGACAGGTGTGAAGGTAGATGACATGTGTGAAGGTAGATGACAGGTGTAGAGGTAGATGACAGTTGTGGAGGTATATGGTATTTGTGTATGTAGATGGCAGGTGTGGAAGTAGATGACAGGTGCGGAGGTAGATGACATATGGATGATATATGACACGTGTGGAGTTTGATGGCAGGTGGATATAGTGACAGGTGTGGAGGTGAAGGCAGATGGCAAGTGTGGGATACTATTACAGGTGTGGAAGTAGATGACGGGTGTGGAGGCAAATGACAGGTGTTGAGGTATATGTCATGTGTAGAGGTAGTTTTCAGGTGTAGAGGTATATGAAAGGTGTGGACGTAGATAACAGGTGGAGGTAGATGGCAGGTATGAAGGTAGATGAGAGATGTGGAGGGAGATAACAGGTATGGAGTTAGATGGCAGGTGTGTAGGTAGATGACAGGTGTGGGCTAGGTTGCATGTGTGGATGACAGGTTTGGAGGTAAATGGCAGACGGAGGTAGATGGCAGGTGTGGAGGTAGATTCCAAGTGGAGGTAGATGACAGGTGTGGCCAATATTGAGGTAGATAACATGTGTGGAGGTAGATGACATGTATGGGGGTTGATGGAAGGTGTGGAGGTAGATGCCATGTGTGGAGGTAGATGACATGTGTGGAGGTAGATGACATATGTGGAGGTAGATGACATGTGTGGTGTAGATGGAAGGTGTTGAGGTAGATGCCATGTCTGGAGGTAGATGACATGATGTGTGGAGGTAGATTCCAGGTGTGGAGGTAGATGCCATGTGGAGGTAGATGACAGGTGTAGCCAATATGGAGGTGTGCGGAGGTAGATGCCATGTGTGGAGGTGAATGAATGAATGAATGAATGAAATGAATGAAAGTCTTTATTTACAGAGGGTAACCCAAGTAGATGCCTTGTGTGAAGGTAGTTGACATGTGTGGGTGTAGATGGAAGGTGTGGAGGTAGATGGCAGGTGTGGAGGAAGATGCCAGGTGGAGGTAGATGACAGGTGTGGCCAAGATGGAGGTGGTTGACATGTGTGGAGGTAGTTCGCAAGTGTGGAGGTAGATGCCAGGTAGAGGTAGATGACAGGTGTGGCCAATATGGAGGTATATGACATGGGCGGAGGTAGATGACATGTTTGGAGATAGATGCCAGGTGTGCAGGTAGATGACATTTGTGGGTGTAGATGGAAGGTGTGGAGGTAGAAGGCAGATGTGGAGGTACCTGTCGTGTGGAGGAAGATGGCAGGAATGGGATAGATGTTAGGTGTGTAGGTAGATGACGGGTGTGAATGTACATGGCAGGTATGGAAGTATATGACATGTGTTGATGTAGATTGCAGGTGTGGTGGTAGATGACATGTGTGGAGGTAGATGACATGTGTGGGGGTAGATGTCAGGTGTGGAGGTAGATGACATGTGTGTAGGTATATGACATGTATAGGGGTAGATGACATGTGTGGAGGTAGATGACATGATAGTTCACGCACTTAGAGACAACTAGAAAACAAAATATAATTCTATATTTTTCTTCATTTTAAATTATTTTTAATTTCGAAAACCGAAGAGAAGAGTGTCTTCTTTGCTTTAGCATACATCTGCAGTGTAAAAAACATATACTACAGACATTCTCATGTTGATATGAGGTTTCATTCAAATTTCGCACCATACGTTCAGCTAAATAGTGTATGAATTTGGTATTTTAGTAGGGATCACACACACTGTTTGCTATTGCAGATATTGGATCAATGAAGATTTTAAGTCGTAATAAATATTGTAAATTTGGTTTATCTTTTAGCCACGAACAAAAACGTTACAATTGGACTCTATGGTAAATTTAATTGCGGTGAGACGTAAATGACAGGTGTGGAGGCAGACACTTTGTGAACGTTCCATCTGAGATTCGCTGTTCGCGAGACAATGTCCGTAACTTTTAGCTTAAAACACACAACAATTACGTTAACAAGCATAACACACCAAACGATATTGAGTATTTACTTAATAAAACCAAGATTGTTTGACGGAATTCAATAACGGTAGGAAAAAAAGAAGTACCGTTTCATGGGATTGACATTACAACTCGCGGGTAGTAATAGTTGAACGTCGCAATAGTCAAGCTCGCTCCCAACTGAGCTAAACGGGCCGGATGTATAACATAACACATACTGTATAGAAAACCTAATGCGCTAATGGATGTCACGTGATCAGAACAAACTGTAAATATTGTGGGTCCCCAAATAATAAATAAAACTCTTTTTTTTTTCAAACTCACGAATGTACTACCGACCTTTCTGGTTATATGCTCATGTTTTCATGCATACATTTCACTGATTAAAAATCAGTTATTTGGCTATGCTTAATATCTGCTTACTTACGGACTTTAAGTGTAACCGGAGGCTTTTTTGCTGGTTGCCGTGTTGATGAGAGAGGCTAAAGTAATTGTACATTTAGTTCACTGCAGTGCATTCTTGTGTGAAGAATACAGTCGCATTCTTCCTTCCCATCACAACCATGTGTTTGAGCTCCGCAATGGTCAAAACGTTTCATGTCTGGAAACTGTCTGGGTTGTGGGACTTGGTCTAAATGCCCGGTCTGTACATGTCTTCGTTATACGCTGCAGGATTACTGGCAAATATAAAAATAATACAAACACGTAGTTCTTCGACACATATTATTTCTCCCCTTTGCGCTCAAGGTCACTTATCTATTTTCTATTTCTAGTTAATTTTTATCACATTAAAGTTTACAATTGCTACAATTTCCATAACTTCACGAAAATAGCTATGTGAAAAATGCGTCTTGGGAACATTTTGTCATCTATTTAGGATATTTTAAATTAGTTGAAAAAGGCGTTTTCATGGAACATGATAAATAGATGGTAGACGCAAATTTCGAAGGCAATTTAAGGGTGCTGGTGCAGTTATGGTGAAGGTGCAGGTGTTATAATTTTATTGATGCGATAGTTGATTGATTACCTTCCATGGAATTGTGAAATTCAAATATTGACAAGTTTGAACAGGCGATTAAGTAGATTAAGGCGATATTTCAATGATAAAACAAAGTAAATAATTTAATACATAGAGAGAAAAAATGTAGCAAGTGAAAACATTGCATCATATTTACGGAGCTGCTCACAGTAAGTTCCAGTGCAACAACACCAACAACAGCTTTGTTTCCAGTCTTCAAACTAACAAGTTTGATTATTAGTAACTAAGTATAATACAATACAAGACAGTATCATGGATACATAGGAGATCTCCGAAATGGGCGTGAACGAGAAGACGTTACTTTCAATAGAAGACTCTTGAAATACGCTACTTTCAATAGAAGACTCGTTAGCAGCAGCAGCAGCAGCAGCAGCAGCAGCAGCAACAGCAATAGTAAAGACGACGAAGAAGCTATTTTGAACACTGACACTGTTCTGGATAATAAACGCATTCCACCTTACGGTGTTTTAGGCTGTAAACAAATGCCGAAAAAGCAAGCTCTCTTTTTAGCTCAGATAATTCGAATCTACGGCACTATTGCAGTTTCACTGTTGCAGTTAATTTTAGAGTCAAATGATAAGGAATTATGGATGGTGCTTTTAAGCACACCTATTGAATATATAATTAAAGCCAAACGATTTGCACGGTTCATAAAATATACTGAATGCCAAAAGATTTACCCGGTTCTTTATATTATCATATTTTTCAAATGGTTTCAATTTTTACATTCATCATTAGCTGTCGTAATCCAAAGCAATCGCCTTAAACATTGTCACCCGGTTGTCAATACACGTCACGGTTCGATACGTACGATTGAAAATATTAAATTATACGGAATTTTGTTATATTTTATGAACCGTGCAAATCGTTTGGCCTTAAGTATATATTACCATCGCCGTGCTTGAAATATTTGAAGTCATCGCCGCCATCATCATCATCGTCATCATACTACACATTGTCATCACCACGACCACCATTATTATCATCATCAACAGCAGCATCAGCAGCAGCAGTCGTGTAACTGGATGTCACGTGCAAAATCCTGTTTTAAAACAATAGTTTCATAATAATACTAATCATGGACAGGGCTAAACGTTATAAGCAGTATTGAAAAAGAATATACACTGATCCATTCCATCATGCAAGTTTTACTGGCCCTTAACAATTGAAAAGAGTTACAGATCGAGAGGGTGTGGGGTAAATAAATGAAAATGAAATACGTCTTTCTTGCAGAAGCAAGACACACATACAGTTAACAGGCCGGTTATGCACTCATTTCAACAAACTCATGTCGTAACACGTGGCATATATGTGACCAGTTCGACATAGACCAGGCGGACATGGTAGACCGGCAAAATATAAGGACGGTGCGACTTTTCTATTAGTGGCGATTGTCGTCTTCAGTAGGGTCCTTATGGTAACACACTTGAAAAACAAATAGCCCGACACCTCTATACGCTCTTAAAGCTATGCTTGGAGACTCTAGGTATAGCGTCATGATCATATGGTCAGACTGCGGAACGGAATTTAAGAACAATTTCTAAGAGATAACAATATAAAGCATATATTTGCCAATCCTCCGGTCAAGGCTGGGTATGTGGAACGTCTAAATTTAACACTTAAGCGTATGATATATGTTGTTTCGACGCATATCACTCCGTGCAAGATTGTTAAGACTGGATTAGATGAAAAGCATAACAGACTGCCAACGATGTACTGGATTCCCTAATTACATATGCCACCATATAAAGCCCGTTTTATTTCCAATTCTAGTTCTTGCACCACTACAAATATCTCCAAACTTAACCGGCAGTCAAAAAAGATGTTAAAAGTTTGGAGATGTTCATGGTGGTGCAGGCACTAGAATTCGAAATAAAGCGGATTTTATGTAATTTCGGAATCCAGTATATAGTTGACAGTTTGCTCTTCTTTTCATCTCCCTCAGTCTTGAAAGTATTGCACCGAGTGATTGTGTGGAAAAAACAGCATCCTCAGTAAATTGAACTGGAGTTTACGAATTAGTGCTACCGAATTCCTGAGATAAAACCTTGACGTAAAGTAGGCGTCAAACAATAATTTATAATAATTCCTGTTTATTCAGTATGATCAAAACTTAGTGTAGTAGACCATTTTTTACCATTCTGGGCATATAAACGCAATGATGAATTGGTGCTAGGCCTTAGGCTTTATTTTACACACTCATCTTAGTATAATTTTGATTAATTTTCGATAATTCATGATAGATCATCTTTAAAACAAGAGGCCCAAGAGGGCCTGTGGACGCTCTACTGGCTAATCATAAAGTTTATGTATAATATCATTCAACCGAAACTTGGCGATGATATACGCAACTAGTCTTGGTACTGATCATCCCTGCCAAGCTTTGCTGAAATCCAGCCAGAGGTTCAGGAGAACTAGTCCGGACAATAATTGTGTATTAAAACCTTTAAAGGGCTACAACTCTGCAAAAAATCATTCAACCGGAACACGGCGATGATTTGCATAACTAGACCTGGAAATGATCATCCCTAAAAAGTTTCGTTTAATTCCAGCCAGGGGTTCAGGAGAACTAGTCAGAACAAAGTTTGTATATTAAAACCTTTGAAGGGACGTAACTCAGCCAAAATCATTCAACCGGAACTCGGTGACGATAGGTACAACTAGGCTTGGTACTGATCATCCCTGAAATGTTTCACTGAAATCGGCCCAAATGAAGGCTCTTTCGTCTTAATGAGACCAAAATATAGCACATTTTAGAAAATCCTGTGTAAATGGTCTAATCTGGCTGTTTTTCAAATTTGTCAGAGCTTATATTGATATTAACAATCTGGTAAAGTTTGAAAATGAAGATGAAAAATGAAGGCCTATCATCTTAACAAGGCAAAATATAGCATTTTTAAATAAAGCAAGGGCCATAACTCTGCTGTTACGGGTCCGATCTGGCTGGTTAAAGAAATAACAAAAAAAAAAAAATTAAACAAGAGGCCCAAGAGGGCCTGTGGACGCTCTACTGGCTAATATGGCTCTTATGACATCAATGCAGCAAGTGACTATCGTCTTAAAAAGGCAAATATAGCATTTTTAACTATATCAAGAGCCATAACTCCGCCATTACTGGTCCGATCTGGATGGTTTTCCAAGTTAGCCAGTAGAGATAATAAAATTTAAAAAAAAAAAAACTAAAAAAAAATAATTAAAAAAAAATATCAAAATTGAAAAAAAAAAAAGTACCAAACAATTAAAAAAAAAAAAAAAAATCAAACAATTAAAAAAAAAAAATAAAAAATAAATAAAAAAATAAATAAATAATAAAAAAATATATATATAAAAAATTAAAAAAAAAAATAAATAAATAAATAAATAAATTAAAAAAATTAAAACAAGCATTGATGTTAAACTGTGACCCCGGGGCGGGGCCAGATGAGACCCCAGGGTCACCATTTGAACAAAATTGGTAAAGGACCATAAGCTTATAGCAACAGCAAAATATTAAACCTCTGGCTCTTGCAGTTTCAGAGAAGAAGTTTTTTTAAGTTTTTCCCTATACATGTCTATGTAAAACATGTGACCCTTGGGGCGGGGCCAAATGTGACCCCAGGGTCACCATTTGAACAAACTTGGTAAAGGACCATAAGCTTATAATAAATGTAAAATTTCAAACCTCTGGCTCTTGCAGTTTCCGATAAGAAGATTTTTAAAAAAAAAATCCTTTATAAGTCTATGTAAAACTGTGACCCTCCGGGCGGGGAAAAATTTGACCCCAGGGTCACCATTTGAACAAACTTAGTAGAGGACCATAAGCTGTTGCTACATGTAATACATGGGAGCTCTGTGCCATGTGGTTCCAGAGAAGAAGATTTTTTTCAGATTTTCCCTATACAAGCCTATGTAAAATTGTGACCCCCGGGGTGGGGCCAAATGTGACCCCTGGGTCACCATTTGAACAAACTTGGTAGAGGACCACAAGCTTATAGCAAATGCAAAATATTAAACCTCTGGCTCTTGCAGTTTCAGAGAAGAAGATTTTTTAAGTTTTTCCCTATACATGTCTATATAAAACATGTGACCCTTGGGGCGGGGCCCAATGTGACCCTAGGATCACCATTTGAACAAACTTGGTAAAGGACCATAAGCTTATAGTAAATGCAAAATATCAAACCTCTGGCTCTTGTAGTTTACGAGAAGAAGATTTTTGCCAAAAAAGTCCTATATAAGTCTATGTAAAACTTAGTAGAGGACCATAAGCTGATGCTACATGTAATACATGAGAGCTTTGTGCCTTGTGGTTTCAGAGAAGAAGATTTTTTAATTTTTTTTCCTATATGTCTATATGAAAAACATGCAAAACCTCAATATACAAACTTTGGACCCCCGGGGCACGGCCATTTTTGACCCCGGGGACTTTATTTGAACAAATTTGATAATCTAGGCGTGGGCGATCATTTTAAAAGAAAAACTGTTGAAATCTGTCCAGCGGTTCTGGAGAAGATTTTTTAAGGTTTTGACCATATATGTTAATGGCAGCCATCTTGGATGTAGCGCTGACCTAATTTTAACAAATCTAAAAAGCATTCATCTAAGGATCATCCATGTGAAGTTTGGTCAAAATTAGCCAAGCGGTTTCTGAGTAGAAGTCGTTTGAAGAAAAGTTAACAGACGACGGACAACACACCATCCCATAAGCTCTGCTGGCCCTTGAGCTAAAAAGAGGTCAATGACATTGAAGCTCTACTGATAGGTTTTTGATAGCCAGATCAGCATTCCTGTGAAGTTTCAGAGGAGTAGTCGCTACAAGTTTTCCTTATATAACTCTATGTAAACAACGATGGCCGCTGGCGGCCATGTTTAACGTCAAATCAAAATAATTTTTGACAAGAATCAACATCATGTCATACTGATCATTTTAGAAAAAGTCCCATATCAATATCACTTATATAGTTTTCAAGAAGTAGTCGCTACAAACTTGTATTTTGAAAATCTATTTTTAGCCATGGTGGCCATCTTGAATATCCGGCCTACCTGAAATTTTCTAGAATCAATTAGACATCAAGAGCAACATTCCTGTGAAGTTTCATGAAAATCCTTTCAGAGGAGTAGTCGCTACAAGTTTTCATTATATAACTCTTTGTAAACAAAGATGGCCGCTGACAGCCATGTTTAACGTCGCATCAAAATAATTTTCGAAATGGATCAACATCATTCCATACTGATCATTTTAGAAAAAGTCCCATATCAATTTCACTTTTAGTTTTCAAGAAGTACTCGCTACAAACTTGTTTTTTGAAAATCTATTTTTAGCTGTGGTGGCCATCTTGAATTTCCGACCAACCTGAAATGTTGTTAGGATCATTTAGACATCCAGTGCCACATTCCTGTGAAGTTTCATGGAAATCTGTCGAGTAGTTTCAGAGTCCTGAGTAGTCGCTACAACTTTTTATTAAATAACTCTATGTAAACAAAGATGGCCGCTGGCAGCCATGTTTAACGTTGAATCAAAACAATTTTCGACAGGAACCGACATCATGTCATGTTGATCATTTTAGTCCCATATCAATATCACTTAGAGTTTTCAAGAAGTAGTCGCTACAAACTTGTTTTTTAAAAATCTATTTTTAGATTTGGCGGCCATCTTCGACTTCATATCAACATGAATTTTTGCTAGGATCAACTAGACTTCATGGGCAACAATTGTGTAAAGTTTCATGAAAATCCATTCAATAGTTTCAGAGTAGTCTGCTACAACAAAAAAATTATGGACAGACAGACAGACGGACTGACGGAAGCCAGACCACAGCATAAGCTCTGCTGATCTGTGATCAGTAGAGCTAATAAAAATGTAAACGAAAAAAATTATAATAATAAACAAGAGGCCCAAGAGGGCCTGTAGATGCTCTACTTGCATGATGTGATTCAAAAACATAAACATGACAGAGGTCAACCCAAGAAACATTCTTCCTGTATATAACTCTATGTAAACTTTTGAATAATTTTGATTATTTGACGATAATGAAAAACACAAACTTGATAGAGGCTAACCCAAGGAACATGTATATGATATTTCACAAGAATGGCATAAGTGGTTTCCGAGGAAATGTCATTTGAAATTTGAAATTTATTTAAATTTGACCTAGTTTAGCCATGGCGGCCATCTTGGAAGACTGGCAGCCGCAAAAAAAAAACAAATCTGAGAGGGACTATCCCAAATATCAGTGTGCTTAAGTATCATCAAAATCTTTCAGGCGGTTTAAGAGAAGATGTAATTTTTAACCTTTTCCTATATAACTCCTATGTAAACTTTAGGTCGCCGTGGCGGCCATTTTGATTATTTGAAGATAACAAAAAACATAAACTTGATAGAGGCTAACCCAAGGCTAACCCAAGGAACATGTATATGATATTTCACAAGAATGGAATAAGTGGTTTCAGAGCAGATGTCGTCTGAAATTTACTTAAATTTGACCCCGTTTTAGCCATGGCGGCCATCTTGGATGACTGGCGGCCGCGAAAAACACAAATCGGAGAGGGACTATCCCAAATATCCTTGTGATTAAGTTTCATCAAAATCTTTCAAGCGGTTTCAGAAAAGATGTCATTTTAACCTTTTCCTATATATATAATTATATGTAAACTTTGAGTCGCCGTGGCCGCCATTTTGATTATTCGACGATAACGAAAAACACAAACTTGATAGAGGCCAACCGAAGGAACAAGTAAATGATATATCAGTAGAATGGAATAAGTGGTTTCGGAGGAGATGTCGTTTGAAATTTCCTTAAAGTTGACCTAGTTTTAGCCATGGCGACCATCTTGGATGACTGGCGGCTGCGAAAAACTTAATTCTGAGATGAACTATCCCAAGTATCATTGTGAATAAGTTTCATCAAAATCCTTCAAGCGGTTTCAGATAAGATGTCATTTTTAACCTTTTTCTATATAACTCTATGTAAACTTTGAGTCGCCATGGCGGCCATTTTGATTATGAGAATAGTTCGATAAACGGGACTGCCCAGATTATGTCCCCATCCGACTGACGAGGCTAAGGGAAAGTGTCTTCCCCAAGAACACACCGACGACTCAGTGGCACCACAGAGGATTGAACCCGGGGCCTCCGGTTACAAATCCGCAGCTCTACCGACTGTGCCACGCCAGCCAATGAGTTAACAACTTCATGTCGGTTGTTATTTAAGCAAATACACAAATGAGTAACACCCTATTTTTCCTACTCCTCCATGTTATGCCAAATAAACAGATCAAACACTGTGATCGACTTATTTCTATCCATTCGTTATACCGTATAATGGTCATGCTCAATCGGTGATTGTAGCATTTTCAAACCCTTGTCGGCATATTGTCACCTTTTAAATGTGGTACCAAATATAATTCAGTCATTGTGGCATATTGTTTCCTTTTGAAAGGCGGTAAAAAATATAATAGTGTGGGAAATGAACACGCCTCTTAATTGACATGTCGCCAGTGACTTAGATATCTCCGCCCTATTGTTGATGTCTGAGTATAGTTTATATAACATAGTTGCACGTGCTTTATACAGTAACACGTGCTGTTGTTTGTCGGAGGTATCATCTGGTTTGATTGGTTGAAATGGATAAATGATTGACAACTGGCGACATGTTAATTGTTATATGAAATCTGGGATGAAAATTGACATCAGGGCCCTGATAAAATGGGTGCTAAATCTGAGTTGTTGCTTGTTGGTGAGACAATGATTAAGATTTGTTAAAAATGTAAATGTAGGAATTCAAAAAACAAAATATTGTAAAACAATGATGGATAGGCATACAGGTTAAATGAGTATCATGTTATCTCTATGAACATATTAAAATTAATAAAATACGTGTTTGTATGCTAAGTTTTCCTTAAATTCAAAATGAGCCAAGATATCTTTTGAAAAATGCATAATCAACCACAAGCCTAATAACATTATTAATATGTCTGGTATGTCTGTGAATCAACCCGCAAGTTTGAACATCATGCCATAAATAAATTGAAATTGTTAATTTCAAAAAGGTATCAAACTTTTAATAAATGACGCGTTCTGTTGTTGTTTTGTACCAATTCAATACACAAATTTGAGATCTAAATAAAATTTTCTTGAAAGTACAAACTTGTTGCCAACTCTAAATAGCAATTCCAATATAATCATATCATGAGTTTGAACATCATGCATGTCATTACTAAAGAAGCAGTTAGATTTAAATAATATGCACATTACACTTGATAATGAAAAACACATTCATATGTTAAACCATTTTCAGTTAACATATATATTTTAGACCAAAATAAACGCTTTTTTGATATCAAATGCCAGATATTGCATCTTCTTAACAATACCAATACCATATAATCCCTAATAAATGCCACTCCCCTAATAAACGCCCACCCCACCTCTCCCCTACCATTTTTTCAGAAAATATATTTTTAAAACCCCAAAAAAAGCAAGTTAATCTGTTTCATTCACAATGGAACATGTAGACAAAATCACTAGAATACTTAAAATCCGATGCATTGATTGACCGACATGCAGACTTTGGTTTTCTTGGTAAAGAACATCATTAAATCATGTCCGTTTAAAAGTAAAATTATGTACTTTTGGTCTCAATTTTCAAAATGTTACACCCTGGGGGTGGCGCTTATTAGGAATTATACGGTATATCTGATTTGTTATTTCTGAAAATAGTTTACCAATAAAGGAGGAGTTTTAATCCAAAGTCACTAAAGTCAGTATACATTTCATTTTTTAAAGAAGAAATGTGTCCTCTTTTTTATCCAATTTCAATTCACAAATGTTCATTTTGAACAAAATGAGTGTTTACAACATCCAAGACCTAAACCCGAATCTACACAATAATGCCATTTCAAACAATTCACCATTTTCAAAATATTGCCGTAAATCAAGGAGGAGTTTGATTTAAAAAAGCGTACACATTTGACATTTTAAAAATGAATGCGTCCTATTTGTCATAACTGGTACCCTCTTGCATACCTTAGACTAATCGGGGAACCAACTGGTACCCTGTTGTATACCGCAGAGTAATCAGGGAACCAGTTTAATAGCCATTTGGCGGATAAATATATAGGTAGTTTTGAATCCAGAGTATTTATGAATATCAAATATATTACCTTAGTTAAAATGTTAAAACATTTATAATATTTGCTAAAATATCTTAGTAACAGAGTTAAATGAATTACCCAACTTTCCAAAAACATAATGAAAAACAGCATCTTAGAAATTGAGTGAAATGAATTAACAAACTATAAATCAAACAAAAAAGGTCATTAAGATTACATTTATGAGTAGTATAAAAATATAAATAGTTAATGTATCTTCATATAAGAGCCACATAAACTCAGTTCTCTCAATAAGGTTGAGCTTTGAAAGTGTTTTTTTTTTATTGATTTTATTTGTATTGTTTTTGGGGAATTCCAATTTTAGATTGTTCATGCAGCTGAATTTTCAATGGATAAAAACTTATTTTCTTGATATAATTCCCAACCTAAAATTCCTTTTTAACTGTTAAAATGCTTGATAATCTGATGAATACTAAAAAAAATAACAATATCTCACCCATAAAATGCTAGAAGGAATTAACAATTTACACTGTCCAAAGCATACACTATTAAATAGGTCTTATTTATAACCATAAATAGTTATGCAGTTAATTATGTTGATATGACAAACCCCACATGTTACTTCTTGAAACTAAACTCCTCCCTGGTCAAGTCAAGAAGGTATTGGCCAGATCTGATTGGTTAATCAAAGATTATCCTGTGATCTATGACAGGTGAGGTATGCATGGCCAGGGGTCTTCCACTAAGTAGTTACCATATATCATATATGAGAAAAGATCTGATGAGCTGTTATTTGGCATTTACAACATGTTTACATGGGATTAATCTGTTTCAACAAAATAATGAAAAAATCAACTTGGCTGGATATATTAAAGAATACTGAAAAGGGACTGAAATGAAACAAATAGCAGATCATATTTTTGCTTTAAATGTGTCAAATGTAGTATTTATAACTGTTCATGGTTTAAGTACTTAAGTTAGAACAGCATTATGATACCAGACAGGGATGAACTTGCCAGGCTCATCCTCCATTTACATCTAGATAAAAATATGGAGAATCGGCCTAGAACCTTCTAATCTGCAGAACTGCAGAGTTGATGCAAATTCTATTGTAGACACTCCATTTACGATGGAGCCACGTTTCCACATTTGCATATATGTTGTCATGAAGAAGACCTTGAATGAGCATGATAAATAATGACAAAATGTACATGAAGTGGGGATGTAAACCGGGCTTTCCCATGTATCAGAATGTACCCTCAGAGCCTGTTAAAGAACCATAGAAATCTATTCAATAGTAACTAGGAGTAGGACTGGTTCCTGGATTCGTACATATCCGTCCCCTGTATCTGGGGCAGCTCTAAATGACCTTTAATGTGCTGATGAGAAGTTAAACAACATGCAATTCAATTCAAATTGAAGTGTTAAAACCATACATGTAGATAAAATTAAATCCCAGTATTTTACATTCAAATAATCTATTTTTAATCAAGCTTCATTTCATAATTTGCCCCGTGTGGTTGCCGGAGGCCCCGTTTGGTCACGGGGCAAAGAATACAGCCACTGCAGATGTTCATTTTATCATTTTTTGTTCATGTTCATTAAAGGTCTTCATCGTGATCCCTGCATTGTTTCAGGTGCCATCTCGCTCGCATCAAAGAGCAGTGGCAGAAAAACAATAACGTGGCTCCAGCATAAATGGAGTTTCTACGATAGAAATTGCAGCAACTCTGCAGTTCAGGGTGAGAAGGTTCTAGGCCCATTTTCCATATTTTATCTCGATGTACATGGAAGATGAGCCTGGCATGTTCATGCCTGCTAGGCGCCATATAACCTTTTCATGTGTTGGTGCGCCTTAAAACCCCAATTCAATCAATCATTTCATAATTCACTACATAATTATATATAGAAGATGAGGTTTATATTATAAATCAAGTCGACTATTTATAAAACTTTGTTATTTAATATATTTATGCAAGTTTTATCCAGAATATATTTTCATTTCTTTATTGCATTTGCCTATTTTATGGGATTTCATGTGCATGCTGCATCTTTCAAAAATGGAATAGTAAATAGTTTATTTGAAATACAGTATTTTATCAACTGATGCTTTCCGGCATTATGTTGTGTATTGTCTACCATAATTCCTTTCTTAATGCCTACCATAAATTATCTTTAATAAAGTCGTATATTCTAACATAAAACTATATATTTTCTGCAAAACATGCTTGGTTATTAAGTAATAGATAGAGTTTGGTCTCAGCGAGTTGGCTTATTTAAACACCGATTTAATGCTCTGCATTCATCAAAGGAAATGTCAACGACCATGCTACAAAATCATTTGTAGCATGGTCACAGACATTTACTTTGATGAATGCAGAGCATTAAATCGTTTAATTTAGGTTAACTAAAGGGGCGTGGCTATGCTGTGCTACAACTACCGGATATTGGAATTTAGAGTACGGTCACTATGACGTCACAGTGTTACTAAGTACACCATGCTACAAAAAAGATAGAGTCTGTCTCAGCTCGTTGGTTATTTAAACACCTCGATGGGCTACGCCCATCTCGGTGTTTAAATAAGCCAACTCGCTGAGACCAGACTCTATCTATTACTTATCGACAATTAAATTAGTTTTGAGAAAATTAAGTTTCGACTTCTTCGTTTTATCAATGCATATGTACAATCATTATTATGTTGCATTGGGTGCAATATCAAAAATGTATACCACAATAGCCTAAATACACACTATGCATCGTGTAATACCCGAGGATATACACAGCATATGTTAGTTATTGTGGTATAAATACAATAGAGCATGAGTCTTGCACGTGTACGGACGATAATGCACTCGCTAACGCTCGTACTCGCTAACGCTCGTGCATTATCTCCCCGAACACGTGCAAAACTCAGCTCTATTATATACTTGTACCATAGCTGTAATGGTTTTCCTTTGTTCTCGCTTATGATATATTTTTCATAAACCTGAAGATCTGAACCTAAGCCGTGCTATAAATGCCGGTATATTTCAGCCGTGCTATAAATGACAGATTCGGCAGTTATACCATGGCCTACTCCATTGTACACGCGCATTGTTGTAAGTTTACACACAACCTGTCAATCAAAATGTCAATTACCGTCAATTTCTTAGGTACAAAACATTTATAGCATACTTTTTTCGTATGCGATTTATTCTGCACTCTCGGGCCTGCGGCCCTCGAGAAGCAGTATAAATCGCATATACTCGAAAAAGTATGCTATAAATATTACAAATAATGGAAAAAGACCACTATATATTAATTTAAAAAAAAAGGATAATGACAAACTGTAATGAAACTAAAGATCACTCAATTATAATCATGTTGTTGTTCCTAACTGTTTTAATTTATCAAGTTTATTGGTATAACCATGTTGTTGTTCCTAATTGTTTTACTTTATCAAGTTTATCGGTATTAAGTAAATAGATAAATTCTGTATTAACCAGTACAACCAGGGAGTAAGTATACAGGGAGGAGACACGGATTCATAAACACTCTAGTTTATCAATTGAAAGTTAAAATTTCAACCAACATCTCAAAATAGGCAGTTTTTTCAGTCTCTTTTTTACTGCTTTCTGTTATAATCAACATCACGAAATTATGTTCTTGACAAGGATAAATATGTCTACTATTCATTTTTTGTTATTATTAATGCCTAATATAACCCGTACTTCGTATTTCGTTTCCAATAGCTAAACACCATTTTTAATTTGAAAAATTAAAAATTTCAGCTGATATCTCAAAAGAGGCATTTTCATCATCTCTTTTTAGGCTTTGTCTTATAATCACCACCATGAAATTACCTTCTTGACAAAGATAAATATTTATTGTAAACATTTTCATCGGTGAAAGATTGGGATTTCTCAGTGAAAGAATATTCATAATAGCTAAATATTATTAACTAACTCTGAACACAAAAGTAACTAACTGTGACACTGAGTTATGACGTCATTAAAGTGATAGCCGATAGCGTTCAATAAAGTGAAGAATTTCAGTTAAAATCATGCACAGATGATTTAAAATGTAATAAACAGATTATTTAACTGCTGGGTTCGATTATAGGGAAATCCATCACCATCGCTCGATGGTAGACGTGTTTTGTTCTGTGTTTTTTTCACTTGAACCGGAGGCCCCGGGTTCAATCCTCCGTGGTTCCACTGAGTTTCGTCGGTGTGTTCTTGGGCAAGACACTTGCCCTTAGCCTCATCTGTCGGATGGGGACGAAAACCAGGCTGTCCCGTGTATCGGTCTATCCTCCAAGCAAGTTAAAGAACCATAGGAATCTATTCGATAATAAGAGTAGGGCACGGTTCCCGGATTCCTATGTATCATTTCCCTCTCTCTGGGTGGCTCTAAATAACCTTTACTGTGTTGATGAGCCGTTAAACAACTTTCAATTTCAATTTTTTTTTCACTCACTCGCATACGCTCGTTCGTGAAAAGAACCCAGGGCTATTTTACCTTATATAACAGAGGCCTGTAAAGGGCCTCTTTCCAACAGAAACTTGGACTGTTTTTTCCCAACTGTGGCAGAAATATTTCCCAATCGGAAAACAGCAGTCTCTCAGAATTTGAGAAAAAGCATGAATTCTGCAGTGTGTTTTTGTTTGCTAAGTAAATTCCGACTTGAAAAAGTTAATAATTATGGTAAATAATGGATGACAATATAAATAAAGTATATTAATGTCATATTTACTTAATTTATGAAACCTTGTATTTTTCCCAAAATGAGAAATAAACGCGTTCTTCTTTCCCAAAATGGACAGGCCTGGGCCTCTTCCCAGTTTTGTGGAAAAAAGCCCTGCCATACGTCTACCATCTCCTACCATTTCCATATAATCGATCCCAGCAGTTAAATAATCTCTATGTTTACTATTCACTTTTTGCTATTATAATATAACCCGTAGTCTCGTATCTCGTTCGCAATAGTATACACTGTTAACCATGACAGAGCAGGGGCGTTCCTGGGGCTAATTTAGGTATAAGCACCATCGAGTTTTGGATTCACAAATGTGCCTAACCCCTATATACCTTCAGTTTTTATTGCATATTTCGCATTTTTAGCCAATTTTATAGTTTTGCTTCTTTAATAGCCTGTACGCACGTGCGTACGCCCAGGTACGCCCCTGCAGAGGATCCGCCTTTTGGATTTCTTCAAATATGAAAGCTGAAGGTAATTTTTAAATAAAACGATCACATGGCAATCTTGATTTTGTTTAATTGCAAGATAGTTTTTTCTGCATTTATATAACTTGCATATTTGCTGTAAGTTGAATAGTTTTTGCATAATTTTGATTATTTTCAACCACTAATACAATTCAAACTTTGGTAGAATAATATTAATTAAAATGTAAACAATTTGCATTACCTTTTATTCGAAAGTAAATTATCAATATTATTGGATTAACAAACTATGGTTACGGTAGTACCTTTAAAAGTCAAGCCACATTATAATCAAAAGCTAAGTATTAAAATATACAAAAAGATATAAAATATATACTTGCATCAGGCAGGGAGTACGTTATAGGGAGGAGAAACGGGCTCGTTTTGCCGATTTATGTTGTCGCGCGTGTGTTTCACTACTCCGTGAAAATGACTACTTCCGGTAAATTTGCGCCTAAATGTGAAGCTGCGAAGCTTTGAAGCACTGTGTGAAAAACAGCAAATTCTTATAATTTATAACACTTACAAACTAAAAAAAGGTGCGAAAAGTAAACGTAAGTATTATTTATGCACATTTTGTCCACTGATACAGAAATTGTATTCGTTTGCATGTATATAAGCACATTTTTCCAGAAGGTTCCGTGTAACAAAGATGGCGCCACTATCTCGGCGGCAAATAAAAAATGGTGACGGTGTATAGATATTGCAACCGAGATACGAATTACGGGTTATATTAGGCATTAATAATAACAACAAGAAGATAGTAAACATGTTTATCATTGTCAAGAAGGTAAGTTCACGGTGGTGAGTGTAAGACAAAGCCTAAAAATAGTTGATGAAAATTGCCTATTTTGAGATATCGGCTGAAATTTTAAAATTTTCAATTTAAAATGTTGTATACCTTTTGCAACCGAGATACGAATTACGGGTTAAATCTGGCATTAATAATAACAACAAGTAGATAGTAGACATGTTTACCTTTGTCAAGAAGGTAATTTCACGGTGGTGAGTGTAAGACAAAGCCTAAAAGAGGTGATGAAAATTGCCTATTTTGAGATATCGGCTGAAATTTTAAATTTTTCAATTTAAAATGGATATAGCTATTTCAAACGAGATACGAGGTACGGGTTATATTAGGCATTAATAATAACAAAAAATGAATAGTAGACATATTTATCTTTGTCAAGAAGGTAATTTCTTGATGTTGATTATAACAAAAATCTGTAAAAAAGAGGCTGTAAAAACTGCCTATTTTGAGATGTTGGTTGAAATTTTATCTTTTCAAAGTAAATTAAAAAACATTGTGAGTAAAAGAGAGATCAACTATGGACTGTTTTAAGCAGAAATAATAGCAAAACCAGTTTATTTCTGCAGGGATTTGACAAAATGTCTTCAACTCGGCCCTCCTACCTCACTCCTCAGCAATCCTACCAAAACACCAGTCTGGTAGTCCGGGGATCCTGGTATAATCCCATGCCCGAATGCACAATAGCATATAGCCATTGACATAAATTATAATTAGGTTTATAATTAACGCTGAAGGGGGTCTATGTCGTACAGGTTACTACACGGTATACACATATGTACCTTGAGATAATATGCCAACCACTATATTACCCCGTGTAACACTATTATACCTTCGGATTTCAGCTTTTATAAAATGGGGAACCACATTGTCTTCCAATTACGACATTACCGAAGGTACTTTCTCAAAACACGTGGTAAATTTATGGTTGGAATATTTCCTCAAGGTACATATGTACCCGGGATACATTAGTGTAGTACCCTGTGCGACATAGACCCGTTCAGCATAATTAACAAACATTTTTCAAAATGTATACACTTCAATCAGTCCTACATTTCATGTGACTTTGTTTTAAAAATGGGCCCAGTACCTCATATGCCATCGTTAACAGAATTTGTTTTAATTTTCAGCTTGTTTCGACATCAGTGATACGAGTTGTCGGATCTGATACATTATGGGGAAACGACTAAGAAGATAGGCAGAACTAAGAAGCGCCGTCCGAGCCAGTCCCGCATGCACACAAACAACGAGACAGTTGTGGAAGGATGGCCACACACTATCTTGGATGCATATTGTCCCACAATAAAAAGACATGTTGTTTACTTCTGATAATTATTTGGCGTTTTATTTCGGATTGTTAAATTATATGGCAAAACATATGATAATCCATTATGACATGTCCTAATAAATCGTTAATGTTTTAATAAACTGGTTTGTACTATACATCTGTATATATTATTTCTTTGTTCAATCCGTCCTTAATCCCGACAGCTCATTGACACCACGATAATGGCACGGTTTAATAACATAACTCACAGAGACTGATTCTATGTATTTAAATATAAAAGTATATCCCTTTTACGTTGTTAATCCCATGTCTCTGTCGCAAGTGTCCCCGCAGACCAGAAATAGAGGAATACTCATTTTCACACTCGGAGCAACGATATTTCTTTGAGGCTCCCTTAGTTATTGTTTTTTTGTTTTATAGATGTCATTGACTCATCCTCAGACAGTTCTATCTCACTACATGTGTATTCACCTAAGACAAGATCTAAATCAATATCATCATCCCACAATAAAAAATCCGCTTTACCATAAGACATTTTGACTTAAAAATGACCCGATTATGACTTGACAAAAGAGAAAAACAATCAGATCATTATATAAATACATTTGTGAAAAGAACAAAACAATTAAGCTATCTTCAATCTTCAAATAAAAATTGTTGATGATTTCTTTAATCCCATTGAAGTTCGGTTACTACACCATTTATGCTCAAAGTGTATCCCTTTGAACCATTGTTAAACCAGGAAAGATGGACATGAGTAAAACAAATTAATAATTGAGAACATAATTAATTTGTAAAAAACAGAATTCAGAATAAATGCACGTGCATATTTCATAGTAGTAATTGATTTGACACCTCCGTTAATTATATCGCTATTATAACGGGTTGATCACAAGAAACAAAACAAAAAAAGACACCTCCATTAATTATCGGATCGCTATTATAACGGGCCGGGTGATCAAAGAAAGAAACACTTTCAAACATAAACAAAACTATCTGGAAATTAATTGCACAACTTTTAAAACCATAAAACATACTGGTTTTATTAATCAATGAGTGGTCCCAAAAACACGGACCACCATCATCTCACGGGATAAAATTAGGGCTTGTTTTTCACAAGTTACATATATGTAAATAAAACAGTCAGCAATCGCAACAAAAATAAATTAGTACATGTATATACAATGACATTGACCGCTTTTTACAGGATATCACGGCGAAAAAAAACCCAGCCATTATGCCGTTTTCTTTTTCAGTTAGACTTTTAAACCTGCATAATCAAAACAAGTCATACGCTTAGTTCTGAACAAGTACATAATGCTACACATTTAAATAAGTAACGCATTTTACATTAGACCAGGAGTAAGTATATTTACTCCCTGATTGGACAGACTATCATTTCATCTTTCCACGGCGCAAGGATGTTCATCTTCCACGGCGCAAGGATGGTCGTTTTCAAAGTATGATTTCACCCATTTGCCTACACAATTCGGCAAAATGGTTTAGCGCACTGAATAAATAAATCATTTTACAACATAATCGTCGTATTATATTTAAAATTTAAATTATATGTATCGCCAGGGAGTAAGTATACGTATCGCTTACTGTCGCATATAAACACGGTAATGCTTAATTCTGAAAAGCGCTGTGTTCATGAAACGTGCTTACGATCAATTTACCTGTATCGATAAAATAGTAAATGGCGGCGTTCTAGCGCGACATCATAAATCGATAAACTAGAGCGTTTATGAGCCCGTTTCTCCTCCCTATAACGTACTCCCTGCATCAGGTAATCTATTTAATAATATTTTATTCAAGTATTATATATAATTCAGTTTTTTTTACTGCCTTTATATCCTCTGCTGTATTAAATACAGTTGTGTCTTATCAATTACCCTTTTTGAACCCCTTCAAGGCCTGTTGTTACACCAAAAGTGTGCCATGAAATTTTATAACTAATAAGCTGATTACCTAACAGGGACACACCATAAACCACTAATTGAGCAGCACCAAGTGCCAGTGATTGACAGCATGGGGTATTGAATCATATGCCACTGGTGAGGTCATGCTGGAATGAAAATTGATATATAGGGCCCTGGGTCATATTCAACAATTACAGATATTAAATTGTTTAAATTGACTGCATTCAGCAGCTGAGACCAATTGTTTATTGTAATTAAAAAAATATATAAAAAAAAGAAAGGAAAAAAACACACATTAATAAGTTTTTTCTTCAAAAAGAACAGAAATGTGAAACATAGTTGAATTTAACACTTTGAGTAATTCAAAATGATTTAGTGTGTGCACAAATCCTGTATTGGTCTCTAAAATAAATAAAAATTTTTTTTAAAAATCTCAGTCTTTATTAGTGGATTTCTAATAACAAGTTTAAAAATTAGCAGCATAAAACCTGAACATTATTTCACCACTATAGTAAGCTACAACAGGGAGCAAGTATACGGGGAGGAGAAACGGGTTCATAAACGCTCTATCGATTTATGTTGTCGCGCTAAAATGCCGCCATTTACTATTTTATCGATACAGGTAAATCGATTGTAAGCGCGTTGCATGTGAAAAAGTTAAACTTTCAGCCAACATCTCAAATTAGGCAGTTTTTACAGCCTCTTTTTTAAGGCTTTCTATAATAATCAACATCACGAAATTACCTTCTTGACAAAGATAAATATGTCTACTATTCACTTTTTGTTATTATTAATGCCTAGTATAATCCATACTTCGTATCTCGTTTGCAATAGCTCCAGACCATTTTTAATTTGACAAATTAAAAATTTCAGCTGATATCTCAAAAGGCACATTTTCATCACCTCGTTTTAGGCTTTGTCTTATAATCACCACCTTGAAATTAACTTCTTGACAAAGATAAATATGCCTACTACTCACTTTTTGTTATTATTAATGCCTAAATAACCCGTAGTCTCGTATCTCGCTTGCAATAGCTATACCCTGTCACCATTTTTTATTTGGTGCAGCAGAGCCCCAGATAAGAATTGGTTTGATCTGCTTAAATACCCACCTATATTTTTGTCAATTGGGTATTTTAAAATACAACTGATTAAAAAAAAGTTATTCACTCATCAAATGTTTCGTTAATTGGGTATCAACACAAAATAGTACAAATAGGTACTTACAATAGTGTACTTTTCAGATCTTTATGTTGTGTGTTGTATGAGTCTCTGTTGTGGCTTCTATTTCACGTGAATTTTTACCAACACATGAGAGGTTATATGGCGCCTAACAGGCATGAACATGCCAGGCTCATCCTCCATCGAGATAAAACATGGGAAATGGGCCTAGAACCTTTTCACCCTGAACTGCAGAGTTGCTGTAAATTATATCATAGAAACTCCATTTACACTGGAAACATAAACTGTAACTTCTATGTTTTAACTGATTGTTTTATTTTCGCTGAATAGTTCACGATTCAGATTTATTCATCATCATCATTATTGACGACAGTTAGCCACGGATATTTAGTTTTCCAGTCTCTATTTACGGTTTTAGTAACTACACGATTGCCGTCGGTTTTGTTACTGATGACAAAATATTGTTTAATACATTGTGAACAATTGGAATTGACGGGTGAATACATATATTAATTCCTCTATAATTCCCGAAACAACCCCGTCACCATCTAATGGTTTGGGAATTCCAAAATACCCTACAATTTTGTTTTGCTATGTATTTATACTTGCCTTTCTACAACCTCTTTTGGCGGACGCCATTTTACACAAACGCTTGAAAATTACCAAGCCACATAGTGATCTAGACTTTATTTTATATTGGACTGGTTTACGAAATTACTATTTGTTCTATAGCGAGATACTGTTAAATACTCCAGTAACGTCTACTAGACGGGTTCGCTATTTAACCGGGAGAATACAGAATGACGAAGATTTGTTTACATTCTAAGAAAGTCAGAGATAACGTGCGATTACAATAATGGAAAACAGTTTGTACGCAAAACGATCCGTTTCTCCTTCCCGTATACTTAATATTCCCTGGCTACAATAAGTACATATGTGTACTCACAGACACTGTAGTAGCTGACAGGTAGTATGTGGATATTTTATTGTTATTCAAATAAAGAAAGCGCCATATTATCTAACAACACATTTAGTAAATTATGGTCTGCAACCTGTCCCCATACACTGTCACAGGTAACTGTCATTAAGATTTATTCCCTTCCACGCAGACATTCGTCCGGGAGTGGGCAAAAAAAATAAGTGCGAAGAATTAACTTCTACAACAACAACAACAATATTCTGATCTGCTGAACTTCTCTTCAGTATTTTGTCTCCATTGGACCAATAATAGACACCAGAATTAATTAATAGCGGTTGGGAACTACGCTTGTTGTTCAGCCATACCCGTTTTGATTCGCATACACTTGGGTCGAATCGCTTGCAGTCGCTGACACAGATTTTCTGAACAGCAACCTGATGTCTGTTTGTTTACCTGCCATGTTTACGGTGTCGATGTAAATAAAAACAAGTCTGACTGGTTGACGATATATTGCATCACACCAATTGATTTTAGCGTGAAATGAATCACAGTCTATATGACGCGTGGGTTACCTGGTAACAAACAAACACATGTTAATCTGAAATCTTGCAAATAATGCAACATCGTGTTTGAACGATAGTTTAACTTAATTTATATAGTGCAAAAAGTCACTCGCCCTGTCGGATAACCAGACGCCAAATGTTAATCTTTCGCAGGCAGCTTGCACTCGCCAATGCACGCGGGCGAGTGGTATTTTACACCCCTGTGTATATATGTGCCAAATTGAATTGAATTGGGTTTTAAGGCGCACCAACACATGAAAGGTTATATGGCGCCTAACAGGCATGAACATGCCAGGCTCATCCTCCATGTACATAGAGATAAAATATGGAAAATTGGGCCTAGAACCTTCTCACCCTGAACTGCAGAGTTGCTGCAAATTCTATCGTAGAAACTCCATTTATGCTGGAGCCATGTTTATTGTTTTTCTGCCACTGCTCTTTTCATGTGAGCGAGATGGCACCTGAAATAATGCAGGGATCAGGATGAAGACCTTTAATGAACATGAACATAAAATGAACATGAATTTGGGGGGTTTCTACTGTACCCCTCTGTCTGCCCCTCCAAAGGAATCTGCAGTGGCCCATATTTTATTGGGTTGGGTTCAATTCCCAGTGTGGTTCAAAGACTCCAGCAGTAGGCTACGAGTAAATATTGACACCTTTCGTTTGAAACGTGGCTGGTCAGAAACTAATGACCGAGCAGTCGACTGTCGATATGTGTAACCCTTGACGTTACAGCGAAAACCAATGACAATAAAATATCTGCATCTACTTATAGTGTGTTAAAATACACGTTTAATGCTCTTTTGAAATTTTTCGTATTGGCGAGCATCAACGTGTATTGATTATTGCACATTTTACGACTGGACATTCCCAACGGAATCTGTTGGGAAGGTTTCACGCTTTTAAACAGATTTGTTTGTACATTATATATGCACAGGTTGAAAGAAGATTTTTTTTTGAGGTGTTTCAAAATTTACCTGCCATGATGAAATATCTCAGATTATCCAAATTTATCACGAATATATCGACATATTTCCGAATAATCGAGAGTTACCGCCATCTTGACCGAAATTCTTACCCATAGTTCAATGCGCATATTAGTTCACCATACGCAACCCACCATGCACCGTCGATAGAATAGAATAGAACCGTTTATTGCTACAATCGTAAAACATTGTGTAGTGTGTTTAAACTACACATGTTTCATGCCGATTTAAAAGTAATATTGTTGTTATATTTATAGTATTGTTAACATTACTTGTTTTATTCGTTTATTATTGTACAGTAATAAAGAGAATATAAAATATATGAAAATTAGCAGTGTGGTAAAGATAATAATAATGAAGTTGCAAGAGTGTTCAAAAGGCAAAAGATAGCGGACGACGACGGGCGACGGACAACTGACAACTCGTCATCCCATAAACCCTGGGGGGGGGGGGGGGGGGTTGGGGGGGTGGATGGGGATTTGAATACTAGTGACAGTTATTGTTTTCGTAAACAAAATCACCATGTTCAGCTCTACAAACACACAACGATTTCTTTTTATAAAGCACAATGTCCCATCCTAGCTCAACTAAATTTGGGACTTGGTTTCCTTATAGTACAGTATGTTGTAAAGGGTTGCTTAAGCAATGTTGCCTTCCGCAAATTCTGGGCTCCCATGGAACCCAAATTGTGACGGCCCATAACATGTGCAATAAAGGCAGATCTAGGTTTGCATGTAAGCTGGTGTATATATAGTTATAATTTTGGTTTGGGATCTTATATATCATTATGCATCTTATTTGTACTTCACCCATATTTGGGCATGAGCTCCCTCCTCCGCGCCCACCACCCCCACCCCACACATACCCCTCTCCCCCTCCATTTTTTTTTTTACATATTTCTGTTGTTTTGGTCAATTCTTACACATATAGCTATGTTGCCCCCTCCCACCCCCCTCTCCACCTTCCTCTACACCCCCCCCCCCCCCCCCCACACACACTCGACAATCATTTAAAAAATAAATTACATATTTTTGTGTAGTTTTGGTCAATTCTTACAAATGTAGCTATGTTGCCCCCAACCCCACGCCCGCCTTCCAACACCCCAGGGCCTCCCCCCACCCACACTCGAAACTCAATTTGTTTATTTATTTGTTTACATATTTCTGTATTGTTTTGGTCAATTCTTACACATATATCTATGTTACCCCGCCCCTACTCCCGTCCCCGCCCCCGCATAACCCCCCGACACCCCGCCTCCCCCGACTCTCAATTATTTTTTCTTCTTCATATTTCTGTATTGTTTTGGTCAATTTTTACACATATAGCTATGTTGCCCCGCCCCCACCGACTCGAATCTCTATTTTTTCTTCATATTTCTTTGTTGTTCTGGTCAATTCTGGTCAATTCGTACACATATTGCTATGCCCCCCGCACCCCTACCCCCCCCCCCCACCCCCACCGCCCACCCCCAGACTAAACTATATATTTTTTATATTTCTGTATTGTTTTGGTAAATTTTATTATCTCTACTGGCCAAGTTCGAAAACCAACCAGATTGGACCAGTAACGGCGGAGTTACGGCTTTTATATTTCCACTCGAAACTCGATATATATATTTTTTTTTTACATATTTCTGTCTCGTTTTGGTCAATTCTTATGTGGCCCTGCCACCACCCTCCCCCACTCCCCGCCTGCCCCACTTGAAACTCGATTTTTATATATGTTTTACATATGTCTGTGTTGTTTTGGTGAATTCTCACACATATAGCTATGTTGCACACACCCACCCATTACCCCCCCCCCCCCCCCCCAACCATCCCAACACACCATCATCACTACCACCCGAATGTTGTTGTTTTTTGTTTGTTTTTGCATATATCGGTGTTGTTTTGTTTTATCAGTTTATCAATATGTTTTGCCTCACAACCATCCCAACACCACCCAAATGTTGTTTTTTTTTTTTTTACATATGTCTGTGTTGTTTTGTTTTATCAAATATACAACTATATCAATTATGCGCCCCCACCCCCCCTCACATGGAGGACAGGAAATTGTTTTCCCCCCCCACACACACACCCCCACCCCCTCACATGGAGGACAGGGGGAGGGAAATTCTTTTCATTTTATCTTCCATTATTGGATTATTTATTTTTTAATTTGAACGCAATCATTTACATATAAAGCAATTTAGATTAAATTCAGATACACAGATGAAATATCAATAAAAAAACAACCTGAAATGAGGCCACAATAAAAAATCGCCAGGTATCCCCTCCCTCCCCGAGTTGCCTTTCGACGACAATTGTTTTTTTAAATGACAGCAACTTTGGATTAAAACTGATAAAAATAAATGAAATGTCACACCCTGCCCCAAATTTTACTATAATTTGTATGAGATTCTAACAATAATTTTTATATCGGTCCGAGTTTCTATACCCACCCCCACCCACCACCCCACCCTCACATTGTTTTAGCCTTGTTTTCTGATGGTATATACTGGCTATACCATTTATTATTCTCTGAATAGTCGAGCTGCGCTGTTCTCCTACAGCTCTTGTTTAATATAAATTTCCATATTTTACAGATTGTTTTGTGGGTCGCCCCCTGAATCCACCCGTAAACTAACCCCACCCCCTACACACTAAATGAAATGAACATAACAAAACAAAATAAACAAGCTTAAGTTAAGTCATGGACATACAGTAGGTCTATGGTTAGGTGCTTTTTACCCCAGATCAGGCTATAAAACATTTTTTCTTTTAGGAGAATGTCTGAAGGGGTAATATATAATAAATATCCCGGCACCCTTCGCCCATTACCTTTTGTTAACCGAAGACTTGAAAACTTTATACTAGGTACATTATACACAACGCAGTTTCGTGACACGTTGTCCACAGTGGAAAATATGTACTTATGCGCATGCGCATACAACGTTGGGAGAGACGCGCACTTGTCAATATATTGTCAATACACATGTATAGCGATCTACAAAAAATCGATATATTATGTAAAATATGCATCGGAAAAAAATAAAACCGAAAGTAAATGGTAAATAACTTATTATTTTGTTAGAATATCGTCATGGTTTACGCACATAAGTCTGATAAGCTGCTCAATTTCGTTCGAAAATCACATGGGAGTTCGAGCGTTTTTTCCAGTCGGGTTTTTTGCAAAGGAAATAAGGCGTATATGCAGTTACATAGAACGTCAGAATAATAAAAAAAAACTGCATAGGAGCCAATTTATTAGGCTACATCTACTTACAATTTATATTTTAATTAAGCAGACTGATTATAGCCAAAATATGCCGTATCTGCAAAAGAAGTATGCATACAAACTATGTAAGTATTATACATTACCTGTATTGTTAGCTCCAAAACAGAAACTATTGAGATAAAATTGTCACGTCATAAATTTAAAAACGAACATTATCCAACTTGAAATTGTAAAAAAGAACAGTTTCGTTGAATCCCTTTAATAGGGAATTATTAACATCAGCTGATTAAACACTGCACTAATAACAAATAAATGCTAAAGTAAATATGTGCTTGACTAAAATATGTTTTTTTGAAAAATAATCTTGAAAATGTTAAGTTCTAAGAATCATATATTGCAGATAAAAACAATGTGCTTTTCACTGCCAAAATGGTCATAAATGGTACCCGGTTTTACAATGAGAATTGTTACAGGAATGAGGAGAAGCTATTTGTTTTTATGCTGGCACAGACGTTGAAAAAAAAGGTATTTATTGATAATACTATAATTGCAAAATTTCCCAAAATTGGTAAAAAGGCCCTGCAATAGCCTGAATAAAGGAAAATGTACGTTGACTAGCATGGTGTTCTGTGGTATAACACAGTAACTGAAACGGTTTGACGAACAAAAACGAAACTGTAAACAATAGATCTAAATCTGAATAGAAGAAAAGGGAAAATCAAATGCTTTCTGTGACCCTTCTACTAAATTGTTATGATATAAATTTTATAACATTTTACGTAAAAATGTCAGAATCAAGGTATGCACATATTGTGTATTTCGTATTTGTTAGTAACTGGTATAAGATTCAATGATTGACCATTCTACAACAGACTCATCAGACTAAAAAATAATGTCATTAATGAATTTTATTGCCTTCAAGGTAATTGGAAACTGCATTTATGGAGAATAGGGGTGATGAATTTTAAAGAAAAGGAAATTGTCAACATGTTTACATTATTTTGATGAAATATCCTTTTATTTATGATAAATAAACTATCTTTTTAATTATTTTATAATAAAGTCATCAACTCTATTTATAAATTAATTATCATATTTTATGCATACTGCCATAAGAACTGGAGTATTTCGAAGGTAATTGAATTGAATTGAATGTTGTTAAAGGCTCAACAACACAGTATAGGTTATTCAGAGCCGTCCATAGAGAGTGGAAGGATACAAGGAATCCGGGAACCATACTCTTATTATCTAATAGATTCCTATGGTTCTTAACTTGCTCGGAGGATAGACCGATACACAGGACCACCCGGTTTACATCCCCATCCGACGGACGGGGCTAAGGGAAAGTGCCCAAGAACACACCGACGAAACTCAGTGGCATCGCGGAGGATTGAAGCCGGGGCCTC